>JASAND010002134.1:0-101640 GCA_030248195.1 Trissonchulus latispiculum | reverse complement strand
CAGCGGCTCAAGTATTATATACTAGAATTAGATGATTGGCTTTTTCTTGCTCGATGTTGAGAGCCTGTTCATAACCGGATCACCAGCACCAGCCCTGGACATATATATTGAAACTAAAACTGGAGAACGACATCAGTCTCCCAGAAAGAACAAATCTCAGCATAGACACTATAATGGAATTGACCACCTTCTGCGTGAAATCCACCTACTTCACCTTCAATAATGAATGGTTTAAACAGACAAGTGGACTTGCCATGGGATCCCCGTTATCGCCTGCATTGTGTAACCTCTACATGGAGAATTTCGAAACATTAGCCATAGCCTCAGCAGCTAAGAAACCTAGCCTGTGGTTGCGCTATGAGACGATATCCTCTGTGTGTGGAAACATGGTCTGGAAAAACTGGGAAATTTCAAAGATCATCTCAACAGGCAAGATCCAGCAACCAAGCTAACAACTGAACTAGAGGATAACAACAAGTTAGCGTTTATGGATGTCGAAATAACAAAGACTAATGGAGGTATCCAGACATCAGTGTATAGGAAAAAGACACACACAAACAGATATCTACACTACGAATCAAACCATCAGAAGTGTGTGAAAAGGGGAATAATAAGATGCCTCCACAGTAGAGCTACAGCTGTATGCCAAGAACCACAGTTGAGAAGAAAAGAAGAGAGCACCCTAAGAAAAGCATTCCAACAAAACGGCTATCCTGCTAAAGTAATAAGGGAAGTAATGTCTACTCGAAGAGCCAGGCCAAGGCCAGAGGAGAAAGCAGAGAAACTAACGGTTGTCCCTTACGCAGGTAGAGACACCGACAAACTGAAGAGAATACGCAGCTCTTACGGTGTAAAACTAGTGTTCAGCAGTCGCGACACATTGAGATCCCGATTGTCCAAGCAGGGACCAAACTGATTCGAGGTCAGAAATTGTGTGTACGAGGTGCCTTGCAGTGACTGTGACAAAGTCTACATTGGCCAAACAAGCAGACCTCTAAGTCAAAGACTGAAAGAACACAAGAAAGCATATGAGGAAGGTGAAGTATACAAAAGTGGAATAGCAGAACATTGCTGGTCAAATGACCACGGACCAAACTGGGGAGAAGTTAAAGTGCTAGCTAAGGAACAAAACCTAAGATAGAGAGAAATTAAAGAGACGATAGAAATGAAAAAGCGGGGAATACGGGCTTATAGTCAACCAAGCATTGATATAAGTGACATCTGGCTATCAGAAATTGGACTCTAACGTAGGCGGCAACATCAAAGGAAGGTCTAATACACAGCCTTAGTGTAATAACAGGGTACACAGTACAAGCACATTGTAACAGTGTACACACTAAGTGCAATTGAAACTGGGAGAATGCAACAAGTATAAGCTCCAAGCAAGTAAAATTGTCCCCTGGGTAGTATGGTAATGTTACACAGGGGTGGCGCGTACGGTCCCGGATCAAATCCCCGACCGCCTCTTATCCCAACAGCCCTCTTAAGGGCTACTAGCCTGAAGACGCCCATAGGTAAAGATAGGCGAAACGTCGCGACCCAAAATTTAACAGCTGCCGTGGCAAGAAAAGGCCAATCATCTAATTCTAGTAATGACACGACGCCATGAAGAACGTACAGATCAGAATGGCTCAATTATTGCCGACATTAATTGTAGTCCTATTGTTGGGCGTGTGTTCGGTTGCTTTCTGCAGCAACTCTGCCTGAATTTCCAATATATATCCAATTATATATGTTATTTTCATGGTTTTGCATTTTGACCTTTCGTCATGGAGAAATATAATTTCACCGACCCTCGGAACTGCGCTCTGCTAGGCGTTGTGTGAACCGTTTGCTGCGTCTTCGCGACTACCAAAACCGGCATCCCAAACCCCTATTCCGTCCTAAGCAGCTCACCTTGGTTGTCACCTGGAACGTGCAAACAGCTGCTGCCCCACCCAACCCGCCGCAGCGTCATAGCCGCTGACCTTGCTTGTAAATTTTTTGGGACTTTGAAATTTTTGAAAATTTTGGTACGTCCAAGTGCCAAAATTGACAAAATTCGCCGGGTCACCCTGAACTAGTGGAAAGACCTAGACCAAAACGGCGTATATATATGTACATGTAGGGTAAGTGTTGCGCTTCACGATGATATACATATATGCCATACTGCGCTGACCCCTCCGGTGCAAACTGGGGGTGACCTAGAGAAAAAACACAACGAATTATTTCGTACTTGCTTAAAGTTATCCTAGAGTTGGCGGGACAAAATCGGCGGGGGGAAACCCCATTTTTCAAATTTTGAATATTTTTGTAACCATTAGCAGGAAACCTTAAATAAACACATACTTGTGCTTAATAGAGTCTATTAATTAAATTTGTATAGGTTTTACCTAGCTTCTTTCCATTATGTGTGGTCCAGGTGGCCAAAATCTGGAATGGTGCCATTTCAAGCCAAGCTTTCAATTTCGTCAAAAATAGCGAATTTTTCCCGCATTGGGTTTTTCCCGAAACGAAAAACTTTAATTTCTCCATAACGACAGGGCCTAGAGAGACAAACTATACCTCATTCGAAAGCTTAGGGCAAACCCTAATTATCATAGGGGTCGCGGCAGCGACCCCTATAATATGTGTGAAAAGTGGCTGGAGACAGTGTAAAATAAGCTGCGCAGAAGCTGCGCAAAATCCTGCGCAGATCCTGCGCAGATTTCATGCGCAAATTGTAGAGCACATCGAGTTTAGTATGTCTGTGAAGTTTCAGCCCCGTATCACTTACCGTTAAAAAGTTGCGCCCCGGACCGGTTATGGCGGCGATGTTTTTTTTCCCGGTTTCTCCTATTTGATGGTTGTATTGTACATAATGTTCGCCGCTTTCACGTGATCTGCAGCGGTGGGCCAACCTAAAGGGCTATGGCGTCTAGTAGTACCCTCTAAAGAATTTAAGAATCACAACTTTTTTTGCGCCGCAGCTGCGCCACAGCGCCGCAGTGGCGCCGCAAAGTCGGCTCATAGCAAAAAGTGACCATTTTTGTGGTCGTCGCTCAGGTCGAACGTTACGAGCTGGAGCTAATTTCTTTTTATATTCAGAAATTACATATATTGAACTAACTAACGGTCCAGGTTGCGTTTCTCTATCACTTCCCCTAGCGACCACAGTGGCCCGTCAAAGATGGCGAAAATTCGAAAAATGAAAAATCGAAATTTCTCGCTATCTATTTAACTTTGAACGCTCAAATCTTCCATACAATGGTTTTCTGGCACGGGGAATCGATTCCCGCAGTCAGTTTTACCGTCAGACCCACCCATCTTGCTGGGCTGGTTCCACTTTGCCGTCGGGAGGGTCAAGTCGGAAACCGCTTCCTGGAGGTCCATAGTAGGCTCTACCTGGCCTCTCAAAACTTTGTCTATAGGGGTTTTCTGGTGCGCCCAGCTCATTCCCGGTGTCCTTTTTGCCGTAGGACTCATCCATCTTGCTGTGCTGGTTCCACTTTGCCGTCTGGAGGGTCATGTCGGAAACCGCTTCCTGGAGGTCCATAGTAGGCTCTACCTGGCCTCTCAAAACTTTGTCTATAGGGGTTTTCTGGTGTGCCCAGCTCATTCCCGGTATCCGTTTTGCCGTCCGACGTACCTATTTTGCTGGGCTGGTTCCACTTTGCCGTTTGAAGGGTCAGTCGGGTGGGGGGTCAAGTGGTCGAAAATAAAATTTTTCAAAAGTGGTCAAATTTGGTACCAAATGAAAGCCCTAAGCGAGCTGAGCAACTTTTGTCATAGAACTGCATGCTCAAAGTGGCTGTAGAGTGCTGTGGTGGGGTGGGGTGGGGACTTACGCGATTTTCGGTCAAAAATGAAAGTTTTCAAAAATGGTCAAATTTGGTACCAAATGAAAGCCCTAAGCAAGCTGAGCAACTTTTGTCATAGAACTGCATGCTCAAAGTGGCTGTAGAGTGCTGTGGTGGGGTGGGGTGGGGACTTACGCGATTTTCGGTCAAAAATGAGTTTTCAAAAGTGGTCAAATTTGGTACCAAATGAAAGCCCTAAGCAAGCTGAGCAACTTTTGTCATAGAACTGCATGCTCAAAGTGGCTGTAGAGTGCTGTGGTGGGGTGGGGTGGGGACTTAGGCGAAAATTTTCGGTCAAAAATGAAAGTTTTCAAAAGTGGTCAAATTTGGTAAAAAAAAGGTAAAGGTGACCCCTGGAGAATATCTCCATCCCTGCTTCAGGGACAAGGGGTGCCGGTGCTCATCCCCGGATACACAGCCGTAGAGCCAGGAGTGTCACCTCAAATGATGACTACATCCGTGGAAGGGGGGCCGGCCCTTCAAGGCTTTACGCCCTACACGGACTCCTGTTACCTTCCCACAATAGTGGTACCCATTTACCGACCAATTAAGGATGGATAGCTGGGTTGGCTAGAGCTCACGGCGAACCGATACGTGCTTAGTCCCTTGCTCAAGGGGATTTGTGAAAGCTTTGTGGCAGCGGGGATTCGAACCTCGGGACTATCGGATCCGAAGTCGAACGCCTTAACCACTCGGCCGTCACGGCACAAAAATATAAGTACAAAAATGAACATTTTTGCTTCTAGAACCTTGGAACTGCATGCTCAAAGTGGCTGTAGAGTGCTGTGGTGGGGTGGGGTGGGGACTTACGCGATTTTCGGTCAAAAATGAAAGTTTTCAAAAGTGGTC
Organism: Trissonchulus latispiculum; assembly: GCA_030248195.1. Lineage (NCBI taxonomy): Eukaryota > Metazoa > Nematoda > Enoplea > Enoplida > Ironidae > Trissonchulus > Trissonchulus latispiculum. The sequence goes on along the minus strand of JASAND010002134.1, from coordinate 96,973 downwards.
AAATTTGGTACCAAATGAAAGCCTTAAGCGAGCTGAGCAACTTTTGTCATAGAACTGCATGCTCAAAGTGGCTGTAGAGTGCTGTGGTGGGGTGGGGTGGGGACTTAGGCGATTTTCGGTCAAAAATGAAAGTTTTCAAAAGTGGTCAAATTTGGTACCAAATGAAAGCCCTGAGCGAGCTGAGCAACTTTTGTCATAGAACTGCATGCTCAAGGTGGCTGTAGAGTGCTGTGGTGGGGTGGGGTGGGGACTTAGGCGATTTTGGGTCAAAAATGAAAGTTTTCAAAACTGGTCAAATTTGGTACCAAATGAAAGCCCTAAGTGAGCTGAGCAACTTTTGACATGGGACCATCCACCAATATTTGCTGTGCCAAATAACGTCACGTGCCCATGAAACTTTTGTCTTTACTTCTTCAACCGGAATTTAAAGGATATATACGTATACCTATTTATATTTATTATATATTTAAAGGATATTTAAAGGATATACGTATATATATACGATACAGCCAACACACACATATTATCCTCTTTTGTGCGGAGCATTTTTGTTACTTGTATAAATATAGTATCAAAGTCGTGCTAGCCCAAACCAGTCGAAAGTTCTGGTCCAAGAAAGAAAAAGTGGGTTTTCCCCGCTTGACTATATATCGTGAACAGAAGAATGCGATCGCAACAAGTGGTGCAGTAATCGGCATTTTTAAAATAACCGTTTTCCGGAAAAAGCAAGGCATATATTAAGCTGCCTTCATTTGAAAGTACTTGAAAGAAAGCAGTAAAAACTTTCGGGAAAAATCGTAACAGAGATGGGAACCACGCGGAAAAGCGGGTGACACATATAGCTCAGCTCTAATTTCCTTTTCGTGTTCTCTATGTCCGCAAGCCAAAACTTCATAATTTAGGACTCTCCAAAAGACGTAAATCCACAACACCTTTTAGCAGATTTCGTGACAACTTCGCGAAATGTCGCACAACATCGCGTAAATTACGCGACATTTCGCGAAGTGAAAATCTTGAGCCAAAGCTAACTTTAAAATTTCCCCAGAATTTTGGTAGATATGGAGAAAACCCCTCAAATTAGCTAACAAAAACCCTAGCTAGCGAACTTCGCGAAGTGTTTCGCGAACTTCGCGAGGAGTTTTCGCGAAGTGGAAGAAATTTCGCGCAATGCTTTCGCGAAATCTTGGGTAATTTCGCGAAGTTACGCGAACTTCGCATGCGACTTCGCGAAATTCAGATTTTCATACGACATATCGCGAAAAATCTTCACGAATGTCGCAAAGCCTTGGCGAATTTCGCGTGCGCTCGCGACATTTCGCCAGATATGGGACTTCGCTTCAAACGCACTTTGAAATGAGCTGTACTGTATATATGTGCAGGGCCGTATATATTATATCCACGATTTTGGCAAGGAGGAAGTCCAACCCGAATAAAGGGAGGTTCGGATCTAATTTTCTCCAAAAAATGACCAAATTTGCTGGATACTTAAACATTCAAACAATTTGCGAAAGGAGGGTCCGCATTGTTTGGGCCCCTTCCCTCTACACGCCCTTGATGTATATGTTGTATGGTTTTGCATTTTATTCGTCTGCTGTTTAGAAAAGGCCGGTATGCAAACTACAGTCTGCATCAGCCCTAAGCAGAATAATTGCTCTATGTGATGAGTGGTTATATTTGCTCAACATGGATTTGCAGGTTTTTAAGAATTTTTACCTGTCTTTGGAATAGTAATATGTTACGGGCAATTGAATAAGTCCGTGCATTTAAAATAAGTTCCCGGGCACATAGAAAATTTACTCATAACCGGGCGGATAGCGAAAGACTGTTCCAATTTTCATAGTTATAGCTGCCTGTGTTATTATCTTTATCGCGCTTTTTTAACAAAGTCTTACTGAATGCAGATAAAAATACATATATACCAGCCTAATATATATATAAACATTGTTTACACATTTGTCCTGCTGACAGCAATAACTGTAAGAATTGGAACGGCGTTTCGCAATCGGGCTGTGCATATAAGTAAATTATCTATTTGCCGGGAACCAGGGGCGTATCCAGGATTTTGAAAAGGAGGGGGTTTAACTAAAATTTACTAAAAAGGAGGGGGTTTTGAGAACAATTTGCACTTTTTGCAAGGGAGTATTGCTAAAAGTTAACCCAAAAGGAGGGGGTTTCATCCCCCAAAACCCTCCCCCTGGATACACCCATGCCGGGAACGTAAGTATATACCATATTCATTTGCCCATGTAGACGAGCTATCCGCTGGAATGTTTTCATTATTTTCCAAATTCTGGGTGCTGTTTCTGAACAGATTAAAACTGACTACTTTGATATATGAAACAATTAAATAGTGCTGGTTTACATAGACGTTTGAATTATTGGAAAGCGAAACATGGCTGGTAACTAGGTGTATTATAGGGTTTTTCTTAGGGGAATCGGCTTCTTGGGGGCCCCCTCAGAGGGAGTCATTTGGAGAATTGGAGAGTTTTTCAAAAATTTTCTAAAAAAATGTGCTAAAAATTGCGCTATTTTTATGATCGTCGCATAAGTTACTTTTTAGTTAAAAAATAAGTAGATTTAGTGTCAAAAAGGCAAAAACTTTGGTGTAAGTACAATTGAGGAAAATTATTGAAATCTGGCCAGAGCGAGTTTTTCAGGGCAGCAGTGTTACCACAAGGGCTGCCATATTTCTGGCTTGTCCCTTGGCAATTTTTTATGGGGGGGGGGCTTCATGGGGGGCCCCCATCGATGGGGGGATATTTTTATAAAATTGTTTCGAATTTTTGGGGGTATCTTGTCACTGGCGGATCCAGGATTTCGTGACGGGGGGCGGTAAAATTTTTCCAGAGGGGGGGTCTGGGGGCGCAGCCCCCCATGAAGTTGAAGAAATTTTTGTTTTTGCAATAAAATCGGTCTTCGGATCTTTATTTCTTTTTATATTGAAGAACTGAACAAATTTTTAAAAACTCTTGACATTCTTAGGCAAAAATGGTAATTTTCTTCGAAAAATCGGATGCATTTCAAGCTTTCTCTTTTGGTTTTTTGCCCATTTTCCTCTTTCTTTCCTTAATTTTTCCTACGTTCGAATCGTGACGGATCCCCTCCCCTGGATCCGCCCCTGTTTCTTGTGTACAAACTGCTAAAAATGGCTAATTTTTGGTGTTTTTAAGCTAAAATAGCGAAAATTTAATCAAAAATCCGGCGAGGCCGGAAACTTTTGAAAATTTAGGGTAAAATCGGTAAAATTTGGCAATTTTTTGGGTTATGGGGGGAGGGAATTTATGGGGGGCGTTTCATGGAGGGGGGGCTCCTCGCATGGGGCGGGGTTTATTTTAGGCAAAAATAAGTGGGGGGGACGCCCCCCCCCCCCACGCGTGGGGGGGGGGAATAAAATGGGCCAAAAATGCTAAAAATGCTGTATAAACAGCCTGTTTTCCACCTACGCTGTTATAACTATGCTTAAAAGTGCTAATTTTTGGCCCCGGTAGGTACCGGGGCCTGACCACCGGGGCCGGGGCCTGGCCCCGGCGCATCCCTATCTAGTATATATACGTACAACGGACATATAGCACTATGTTCGTATTAGTTTAGCACAACATTAGTACAGGGGCGTAGGCAGGGGAGGGCCAGGTAGGGGAATTTCTCTCTCCGAAATTGTAGTGTTAGACCCCCAAAATTTCCTATTCATTTCACTCCATATTTAATTGGTTATTCGCTCTCGATGATGACACGAAAGCGTTGTATTTTATCCTGGACTTTTCCTGGGGGGGGGGGAAGTCCCCATAAACTACCTCCCACCACAAAATTCTGGCTTATCCCTATTGGGGGGGGGTGGCGGCCGCCCCCCATTCGGCGACCTCCCCCCCACTGGGTTTATTTTATTGGGGGGGGCGGGGGGCGCCCCCCACTTTTGGGGTTCCCCCCCCCACTCGAGCACCTCCCCCCTCACTCGGCCCCACCACCACTTTTTTGGGCTTCCCCCCCCCACTCACCCTAAGGTGCCCAGAAATTGCCAAATTTTTAGGATTTTTGGTCAAAATTTTCAAAAAATTTTTGATCCAAAATAGCCTTTTTTGGTGCTAAAACTTGATTTTTGAGCAAAATTTTGTAAATTTTTGACATTTTTTGACCAAAATTTTGAATTTTCGGAAGTCAAAAAGTGTTACAAATCGTTTGTTTTCCCGCTGATATGAATGAAAACAACGATAGTAACGTTTGTATATCAAAAATTATTGCAAAATTTAAATTTTCACGAAATTTTTTGAAAATTTTTGATTTGGACCCCAGATTTCTAGGCCCCGGCCCCGGTAGTAGCGGCCCCGGTGCATCTCTAATACTAGACTAGTAGATTACGAAATAAAATAGAACAAAACTATAAAATATATAACTAAAGGTAGGACGTCGGGGATTTGAAAGAATCAAAGAAAACAAAAGTGCGAAATTTTTTCAACGAAGAGTCTTCCGGAGTTCAAAACTTTTATAAAAATTACTAAAATTTTGCTTCTAAGCATCAAAATTTCGGTGTTTTAAGTGTTTCTCTAAGAAAATGTGTGTGAAAACGCAGTAAAACACTAAAACTGTGCGCATACTTTATACCTGTTTATTCATTTGGACATCTAGTTAGCTGTGCTATGGTTATTTGTGCATATTTTAGAGCGCTGCAACTCCTCGTATGAAGTGGGTATCCTGTTTTGACATGAATCAGAATCCTGAAACTGATGATCCTTTCGTGGTTCAGGTAGAATTCTTCCCAATTTTGGCTATAGGAGTTGCAACTCATGTCCGTTATTCTGTTCCTATCACCTATCCATCTTTCTTCTCTTCTGCCTGTGGTTTGTGCTAGGCGTAGTGACCAGTAGGTCAAAAATGAAAGTCCAAAAGCTGTCAATTCCGGTATCAAATGAAAGCTACAATCGATTAGCAAAGCTTCATTCATGTAGTCTGGGTTTTTTTGCGCCACAAAGTGCGAAATTGCGCAATTTTTTTTCTGAAAAACGCAAAAAATTTTGGGCCATTGCGCCACAGTACGCAAAAATTTTTGGGCCAAAACATGCTTAAAAATGCGATTTGGAGCCAAAAATTTAAAAATTCTCCTAATTTTTGCTAGGGGCTACCGCCCCCAGACCCCCGCCTTGTGTGTACATTTGCTTATTTGAGATTACTCCAAAACTTTTTGGTTGTTCGCTGTTGATGCTAAAGCGTTGTATTGTATCAGCTATGTTTTGTTTTCCACTAATTCAAAAGTGCCTTTGCAAAATTGTTTGGGGCATCAAAGCATTTTATACAACACATCAAGTGCGGGAACCGTACGTTGATTAAAAAATGAAAATTGTAGAGGTAAGCTGTAAGATGTAATCTGTTCAGCTCTACGAAACTGACCCCTCGCACGTGGCCGCACAATTTTCTTGGAACACACGAAAATGGACGGTTTCTGAATCAACTATTTATTAATTTCTTGAAAAGTTTTGAACTACACAAAAGACATTCTTGAAACATTTTTACGCCTTCGGCGCATCTACCTAATTGTTCTTATTAACTTTAACTTATCTTTAACCAGCTTTAACATTATTGTTCTTTCTTTAGCGTATCCGTCTCTGATCTTGCTTTTATGTCGTCAAAACGACATAATGTTAAATAATCAAAATACGTTGTACTTATTTATGTCATTATGTCAAAAACAAGATAGTGAGATCGCGAAAAATGTTTTTCAGAAGACAAATTTCTTGCGAAAACACAGTCTAAGTAAGTCCAATTTTCAACAAATTCCTGCTGACAAAATGTTTCATATATTCTATTCACGCACTTTCGCGCTAAGAATTGCGTAAAATTTTCTAAGGCTCCTCTCTGGCGTGGCAAAACGATAAATTAAGCTTTTAAAATGATTTAAAACGTTAAATAAAATATAAAATAACGCAAAAATCGGTTTTTTGAGCAAAAACAGGCGTGGCGCAATTTTTTTCCAAATTACGCAATAAATTTTGGTGCACTGCGCCACTGACCGCAAAAAGTTCGGACGAAAAAAACACAGCATATAGTGGTTACTGGATGTGAAGTATTCTGCGGGAGAGCGGGGAAGGGACTTCGACGGATGGCTGCCGAAAATAAAAAACTCCAAACCGGTAGGATTTTGTGTGAAACAAAAGCACTTAAGCTGTCGGAATAACTTTCGTTGAATAGCAGTTGGAACACCTGATTGGCTGTCTTTGTTCTCAATTCAACGTGCTTGCTTTCGTAACCATTAAGCTATTTTTATCGGTGTATTCCTCTTTACAGCAACAAACCGTAATTAAAAGAAACCACTACCATGTGCTTGTACCTAAAAAGGCAGAAGTTCGGTGTTTAGTGTAAATATGAGTTAAGGTGGTGATTCCCTTTGGGCACATATTATTGGTTGACGGTTCAAATCAAGATGAAATTTGATGAAACTTAACAAAATAAGTTGTTTCAGCATTCAAACAGCCTCCACGCAATCCCGCTTCAAAACGTCGACTTCTCCGCTCAGGGCGGTTTTTGCCGCTGCATGGGTATGACCATATTCATTCGAAAGATCGTGTTGAGCTCTGCATTTTTGCTTTTTAATGCTCCTTTTTAGCTTTTCTCTATAGTGAGATATAGCTGATTTTCTTATTTTGGCTTTAAGAACTTGTCATTTTTGCAGAAATCAAATAATCCGCCATTTCTTTAGTTACGCAAGCCGTAAAATTAAGCTAAGGGTGTCAATTTGAAGGTATCGTCAAGGCCGATTATTCGTGGCATTGTAATCTTGTAAATGTACAATCTTCTTCTAAATGTACAATCTTCTTCTAAATGTAGAAAACAGCGTGTTAAAATCGGCTCAACATATTCAGCATGGCGTGAGGTTACTAGCGGTGTTCCACAAGGTAGTGTTCTTGGCCCCATATTTTTTATACTCTATATTAATGACTTGGTTAATGGCATAAAACATGGTACCATTAAGCTATTTGTTGATGACGCCAAAATTTATATTACCGTTAAAGATCAGGAAGATGTTGATAAATTGCAAGAGGACATGGATTATGTGGTAGCGTGGGGAGGCTCAGCTCAGTTACAGTTTTCAGTACCGAAATGTCTACTATTTATTCTGGGCTTGCCACCCTTGCCTATTGACATAAACATGGACGGCAATTTAATTCAAGCTGTTACCGAAATTAAAGACTTGGGTGTTTGGCTATCAAGCGATTTTAGCTTTACTAAGCATTGTGATTACATAGTAGGTAAAGCAAGATGTGTTGTTTTTGCTATTTTCCGTAATTTTAAATCTAGAGAAACAAAATTTTTAGTTCAGTTATACAAAACTTATGTGAGACCACATTTAGAATATGCTAGTTCCGTTTGGAATCCTCACTATGTCACGCTAATTGATAAAATTGAATCAGTACAAAAGCTTTTCACAAGAAAAATCCCTGAAGTCGCTCAAATGACTTATAAACAACCTTTTGCGTATCTTGAAATTCCTTCGTTAGAGTTAAGGAGACTGCATGCTGATTTAAGTTTAACTCATAAAATTGTATACGGTAACATTGATCTACGGTTTGATGATTTTTTTGCGTACTCTCTAGATACAGGTACAAGAAATTCAGGTGGACTTAGATTAAGGGGGGGGGCTACGAATTTCACTAAAAGTTCGATGTTGGAAAAGCTAGCTTGTCTTTTGCCACATAATAGTAATAGGTTTAGTGTAAAATAGTTTAAAGTTTGAAAGAATTCCATGCAGCGTAGTGTCCTGTGGAGCCATCAGAAGTTGGAGTTGTCGGTCCAAAGCTCGACATGACACGTACACAAACTTCGCCTCGCCCTGATCGCTATGGGCAAGGTACGGCACCCAAATTCTCCAGAAATAGTACTGACATACAGTACATTTCATGAAATCCATGACTGGTGGCGTAATTTCCAAATTGGCGAAAACAGTAAAATGTCGCGAAGTATTAGCGATTTTCGCCAAAGTTGGCGAAAACTTCGAACAAAGTTGGCGAAAAAAACAAGAATTGTCGCCAATTAAACAAGACTTTTCGCCAATTTTGGCGAAAATTGCCGTCACTTCGCGATATTTCGCCAATTTGGAAATTACGCCACCAGTCCTGGATTTCATGAAATGTACTGTATAGTGCTTTGATATCGTGTAAAATAATCCTTAGATCAATGTATACTTTTCTGTGAGATACAGTCAAAGTGCGAAAAATTGGGTGTTGTAGGTCTATACGGGTGGAGGTTAACTAACGTCTAATGTGCTGTGGTTTACCAAATCAACCCAACTTTGCTCCAATTAATACTCCAAGTATCTGTCTTAACTTATGTAAAAATGGATTGATTTCGTTAATCCCTGCGTTCGCAGTGCTAGATTACATTATCGATATTGCCACTGTTACTTCGTGTCATTTCGAAGATGTGAGCCAATTACTCCAAATTACTGTGGCAGAATCGGCTGAAACTTTGCACATTACAGGCCAGTGAGTGTACCAAGATATGCAGAAAGCTAGGTCACTAAACCTCGCTGCAGTGTTTAGAAATGGCTAGATTGATTTCTCGAAGTATGTATGGCGATCGCTCCAAAAAGCTCTTAACCCTTTATGTACGCCGGTAGCTTAGAAGATACATTTATCATTGACCTCTTCCGCACGAACGGCTTGCTGGATTGAGTTGTTGTTTGGTTTGAAATGAACCTTGATATGTTGCCTACATTTTGGAATTTAGGGAGCCTTCTGCCTTTTTTACATTTCAGGCTACGTAAGAAAATGTCTCTAAAATTTTGCCGAATTTGACAATTTCACTTTGAAAATTTTGTATCTTCTCAGCTACAATCCGAAGTGACTACCAATTGAGCCCCATAGCAAATGACACTCGAGGAATACGTTAAAAATACTTAAATTACTCTATCTCTTGTCGTTGACAAAATACGGTCACTTTTATGACATGTATTTTTTGGGAGACATTCGTATTTCACCAATGTATCTCCTATGCTACTTTTGCTTTCCCAGCTTCAAAATTTTGGAAAGATTGCCAAAAGCTATTTTCATGTCATCTGATTTTGCTCTATACGACTTATTACAGCATTTTAAACATCATCACTCGTTAATTCCAAAACACAGTTACACCAGAAGTAGCCATTTCATAAGCTTGAGCCTTCAATTCTTACCTAGGCTCCGATCTTTTGGTATTATTAAGCATGTTTTTACTGAAGAAACGGATGAACAATATAGCGAAAAATATACTAGTAATGGCGACTAGACTACGCATGTTTATTTACAGAGATAGAATATCGCTTGGAGAGGTCGCTGTGATTGTATTTTGTGATATCTACCGATAATTCAGTAACGTACCGTTTACTGGTAACTATTTCCAAATAACCTCAGTACAGAACTTCCTCTTAGTGCTAATAGCATTACTCAGAAGTGTTAATCCTCTAAACCTGAAATGGATGCAATAGCTAGTGGTTAACGCGCAAGCAAATAACAGAAACAGAGTGCGAAATCACAAATTTGTTAGGGCTGCTCAGAAGCCCAATCCTACACCTGCACTTGGTACCTCCCCTCCCAGCATCATCTCCAAGATGCATTCTTTCCGCCTAGAACAAATGCTTGGAGCCTAGGCTTTGTCAGAGTTCATTTCTAAGTTATTTTTTATATTCACCTCATCCGCTTCTTCGGTTCTAGAATGCGTTTTGTTACGAAAATAAGTAAGCCTAGATTTGAGCAGGAAGCACAAATTTATGAATTGCCTATAAGCTACGGTTATAGTATCAACGGAACAAAGAAGAATTGTGCTTAAAAGGTTGTAATCTTTCCACTTGAATAAAATTGGGAGGGCTGAAACTAGCTTCCGTCAGCCATCGAAAAATTTTGATGCAGGGGAAGCATATGTAGCACTGGAGATACATTTCCGGTACCCTTCAAATACGAATGTATCTCTGTAGCTACATCACGTGACCGCTTACAGGGGCGCTGTGGCGCGACGCGAATGCCACCAAAACATTCACCGTCCTTCATAGGCTATGAAACAGTTGTCAGATAATTTTTAGCAGCTGGGGATTAGTGCTCGTATATAAAGGGTTAAGACAGTTATAAGCGCATACTGAACGAAGGAAGCGTCATATCGAAAAACGCATTTCATATTCGGATTCAGCAGGTCAAATAACCCCTACAAACACCTTTTCGGCAAAATCGGAGACAAAAATTTTTTGACCCCATTTTTACTGCGCTTAGCTAGCTTTTCAGGCCTAAAAATAAGGGTTATTTCTTAACAAAAAGTTTGCTAGCACACTAACCAGGAAGCCAAATCCCTTGAAACTCACACACAGTTTGCCCCTATTAGAGCCTAACAATTGGTAAAAAGCTGAAGTGGGCTAGGGGCTGTCAATTTTATTAGATCAAAAACGGCGCACGGTCACATCACAACTTTTTGCCAAATTTCAAACTTTGACCTGTTATTGCTAAAGAAGGAAACAACGCTCGAAAGCCGGAATACTTTTAGTATTTAGTACTAATAACAGTTAACATTTGTGGCAAAAAGTTTCAGAATTGGTCAAACCGGTAGTCCACCAGAGTTCAGAAAAGCTTTTTCAAAAAACCCACTTTTCGCACCAAAACTTCGACTTTGGCGTAGTGCCAGAATCGATGTGTGTTAGATATAATAATGCCCACTGCGGACTATTTAACCTTGATATGTTAGCTAATCATATGCCAAAAGGTAGGTCTCTCTGAAGAAGTTGGGCAAAACCGTTCGTAGCCCCCCGCCTTAATTCGCCCTTTCTGCAAAACACAAAAATTCGCAAATTTTTTCTCGAATAGGATAGTACCGGTATGGAATTCCTTACCTCATGAGATACAGCTTTGCTCATGCAGTAAAACTTTTAGCGACAAACTGCATAATATAGATCTTAAAAAGTTCTTAAAAGGTAATTCACTTAAATGAATGTTATGTATCTTTTTAATTGTTAAAAGGGTGCACTGAAGGGGTCCTGCTCCTATGCACCCTCCAAATCATCTATTTGTTTTTGTCTGTTTCGTCTGATTCGTATTCAGCTCTACCTGTGTATCTATGTATGGAGGATATCCCTAGGCTCACGTCCCTCTCCTGTGAACGTGGCTCGAGCCACACGGGCAGTGTGGCGTTATGCTTTAGGGGTATTTTTTTTTAATCCCGAGTAAATCACGCCTTGTTAGTACATTATCTTTTATTACATAGACGTGATTTGCCCCGCGGCCGCCCAACCCCAATGCCGCGTCCACATACAACAGGTATTTCATCTGCCACGGCGATGCTGATGCATGCAAGCGGCTACGTCGTGACAGGATTAGTAGACAATTATATATAAACTCATACAAAGGCATGAGCGTATATATACACACAGTGACGCAAGGTTGGCAACCCGGGTTTGTACGCTATTAGATATTTAAATAAAATGCGACTGAGAACAACAAAATTAAAGTTATTTAGTTTATGAAAGTACACACATTGCGTGAAACCAAATAAATTATGGCATGCAAAGGACTACTGTCCTTGTAATGCACGCCCCCGCATAAACTTGTGCAGCTGAGCTTCATGCTTTAACAATTTCGACTTAAATGTGCTCAGAGAAGAACAGGTAACAATACTGTCCGGTAAACAGTTCCAAACATTGCAAATTCTATAGAAAAAGAAATGACTTGCTCTAGACTTTTTATATCGCTTAGGTCTAATAGACAAACTATTATGGCCCCTTGTCCCTGCGTCAGGCGAATATGTAAAATAATCATCAAAAGAACAATCAAAGGCATTATACACTATACTATGCATCAAATATAAATCATACATTAACCTTCTCATTTCCAATGACTGTAGGTTGCAACGTTTAAGTCTTTCTTTGTAAGTAAAATTTTCAAGGCCATACAGTCGTTTTGTAAATGCACGCTGTACTCCCTCCACAGTGTCAATGTCTTTAAGCAAACTAGGTGACCATATCTGGGTACAGTATTCCAAAATTGGTCTAACATACGTCACAAAAAGTTTAGTTAAGAGGACTGCATCTCTACTAGAGAAACTGCTAAAAATAATTCCTACTCTCTGGTTGGCCTTAGCTCTAATTTGACTTATATGTTTAGAGAATGTTAAATCATTACTCATCATTATACCCAGGTCCCGCATAAACTCAGTATCGGACAGAGATTCACCACCCAAAGTATAAACTTGATTATCGTTACGATAACCCAAATGCATTACCAGACACTTATTAGCTGCTACAGTCATTTGCCAATCTCTAGTCCATGCATCAATTTGAAAAAGATCATTTTGAAGCACATTTGCCCCATATGACTTATTGACAGTAGAGAAAATTTTCGCATCATCTGCAAACAGTCGAATTTCTGACAACAAATTCTCCGGTAAGTCATTAATATAAATCAAAAACAATATAGGACCCAGTACAGAACCTTGTGGTACTCCACTTGAGACTGGAGCCCAATCTGATTTGGAGGAACCCAACTTTACTCTTTGAAATCTCCCCGTAAGGAAGGCCCTAATCCATGCCAGCATCTTTCCCCTAATCCCAAGTGCTTCTAGTTTTCGCAAAAGCTTTGAATGACAAACTGTATCAAAAGCTCGCATCAAATCAATATATATATACAATATCAACACAGTCACCAGCATCCCATGCGTCTATCCAACATTGAGTACATTCAAGCAATTGTGTAAGGGTAGACCTCTTACAAACAAACCCATGTTGGTGTTTGCTAATAAGGTGGTGCTTATTAAAGTGGTTTACCATGAAAGGTTTTACTACTCTTTCCATTGCTCTGCAGCAGCCAGCAGTCAAACTAACAGGTCTATAATTTTTAGGATCTTTGGAGTTACCCTTTTTATAAATAGGACATACATCGGCTCTCAACCAATCACTAGGAATTTCGCCAGAATTTAGAGATTCTCTGAAAATTTTCGTAAGCGGTTTTTTAAGAGAATGAGCCAATTTCTTTAAAAAAACATTTGGTATTCCATCTGGACCAGCAGACAATTTTGGTGATAAATCTTTTAACACTTTGAAAACATCGTTTTCGCTAAACAAACAGTCAACCAAGGAGTCAGCTTCAGGTACAATATTCACAACATGTGGCATATTACCATCGTCCGCCGTAAAAACAGATACAAATGTTTCATTTAACACTGAGCATTTATCTGCATTATCATATACTACATCACCGTTACTGTTAGTAAGGGCAACAATGCTGGAGTCTTTTTTACTTAACCGTTTCCTCGCATAAGAATAAAAATTGTTGACACAATTTTTATTTGCTAATCGATTTTCGAAAGCTAACCGATCAAAATAAACAGCTGTTTTGACCTGTTGACATTTTTGCCTGTGAGCTCTTTTGTTGTAATTTGATTTAGCCTTCTTAAGACGACAGCTCTATTTTTCTTCTCCTGAGCCTCCAACAAATCGGCAAACTCTTCCTTCATCTCTTGTACAGTAGGAGCAGGACGCGCCTCAAGAGAGGCGACTCGAGACAGCAATTCGGTAATCTGATTTTCCAGTACCCGAATTCGAGCTTCACTTGCAGACGGAAGAGGCGAAGCAGAAGAAGGCTGGCTGGGAGACTGTTGTATAAGGCCACTAATCTTGCACCGACATTCGGCGCAAGTGTACGACATAATGTTAACAAGTTCCGTGTCAGATACTTTCTTGAAAGTAGCCTCTTTGATACCGGCACAATAAACATGAAATTTTTGATCACAAAATTGGCAAGACAGCTTGTGATCCATTTCAGCAATCTTTCGGTCGGTGGACTTTTTGCATTGCTCAGCAGCACACGTCGATTCGGCCATAATTCAGTTCCAGAAATTATGCAGCAATAATTCCTAGAACTGAATCAAATGGGTTAAAACCCATTTAAATGGGTTAGAGGGTTAAATGGGTTAGAGGGTATGCTTCATTGCGGTTCCGACTGACGATTAAAGTTTTTCGGGGGTCTCGCAGGATAAAAGCACATAGAGCCTTTTAATATGCACATGATAATAGTGATAGATTTTACAGTACTAGTCTGTCTTAACATAGTCCTAGGTATGTATACTTTGTGTACATAAATTGGACACCAATGAAAGATTTATGCTCAGATTGCTTTTAGCTGCGAGGCTCGGCGAAGCATTGAATAAGGTTATGATATATATAATCTTATTCGGTGTTGTAGCTGACCGGGTGGTGGTACTGCTCCTCCTCCTGCGCGAGTCAGGGGTGGTTTGGGTTCATCCAAAAAACAAAATGCTGTGCCGTACGCGGCTATCATAAAAAATGTAGTTGTTTGCAAAAACATGACCATATTTTTTCCAGCGATTGTGGAGCATTTACTATGCAAGCTAGAGGGTTGCCACTGACTGGACGTGTTTTACACAAAAATACCCAGGGACCCTTTTTTGTTGCCCCGACTGCTGCTTTCTAGCTAAAGTGGTCGCTTGCCAACGTTGGGAAAAGTAGGCAAAATCCAGGTTGCGTTTATATTTTAGCTAATTTCTTTATAACGAAGAGCGATTTCATAATAATTAAAAAAGGATCCCCAGCTATTTAATAGTGGAATTGAATGATGTGGCCGATGCCTCACGAAAAAATTTACTTTAGTCTGCAAATAACCTCGAAAATTAAATTACTTCGAAAATGCAGTAAAATTATTTCCGAGAACTAAAGTTTGGTTCACTGTATTTATTAGAAAGAGAAAATGTTAAGCTTCATTTCGATATAAAAATGGCTTATTAACTCCAAGGAATGAATGAGTAAGAAGGGTACAAATTTGTTGTCTCCAAAAGGAATCACCACCTTAAAAGATTAATTTAGTTAACAGTCAGGATTAGTTTTGACTGTTTAGTTAGAAAATGTCCATTTGGACTTCAAAATTGTTTCCCTCACCAAAAGTTTAGGACTTGTTGAGTCTGGCGTCAAACCCAATTTTCCATTACAGTCAGTTATTCCTGTGCTTGTCTCTAAATTGATTTACGTAATGAAAACAGTTTTGCACTGATAGTTTTTATTTCCCTCTGGATGGATAGTTCCTTTCACGGAATGCATTACATTTGTACCGTCATAACTTATGTTCACTGTTTACAGATTGCCCTAGCGATGAAGAAGAAGCAAATACTGCTTTGCGAAATCAGTGCTCAGGATAAACTTACTGTTCTGAAGGAAATTCCTGTTCCCGATACTGTTATTTCTGTAGTATGTTATATATATTTTCAATTGGATAGTTTCATTTTGAATGCAGGTCTGTTCACTGTATGGCCGCTGACGTACAACAGTGAGTGAATTGGTCTGAACACTTCGGAGAATTAATTGAACGGTGAAGCTGAAAGTTGTTCGAGCAAAACAATGGCGGATACATGTTAGTTTAGTGTAGTGTAGTGAAAGAAAGAGTTGGGTTTTGGTACAGTGCAGAACATAGGTTTGGTCAATCAAATATCGGGCACTGAGATTTTACCCGTCCTCCAGCCGTGTGCAGTCATCGTTTTTATGTGCCCCCCCCATTTTTCACAACTACCAACAAAATTGATTGACAATTTCTGCTGCCTGCTAGGCGCTAGCTTCAGCTAGACGTTTCGCAAGACGGCTTTGCCATAATCGCTATTTCTGGCTGTTGTTTTTGTTTCTGGCGGCCTTTTTAGCCTGCACCAGAATTAAGTTTTTTTTCGTTAGCCAAAAATTTGTAAATTTTTGTAGAACTTCAAGTTTGAAGAGCAATTCTTTTAGATGCAGATAAGGTACAGCCGTCTAGTATCTTTCTGCAGATAGGGATAAATTTGCCAAATCATGATGCCAAATGGCAACTTTGAAGCTAGCGCCTAGCAGACAGAAATTTTGTATCAATCATTGTGTTAGATGAGTTGTGAAAATGGGGGTTGGACAAAGCGACGGCCGGCAGGACGGCGGCTAAGATCTCAGTACCCGACATTTTGTGACATTCTATGTCTGTGCCAAAAAGTAGGCCAATCGGACAAAGTCCGGGCAAGTCTACTTTAGTAGCCTCCCCCTTAAGTGTAACATTCTTTTCCTTTCAGTAACTTTTTCAGGGTTTGGACGGAAGTTCTCTCTGCTATGCTACTGAACTGTGTTATTATTTATGTGATACTAACTCAGGACGGAAACAAGATCTGTTTCCTTACGACATTAATGAAATTCCTCCAGTTGTCAAGAGAATATCTAAGGTCGGTTCGATTTTAAATTTTAGTTGGCATAGTTGTCTCTCTCTCTCTCTGTTCGGGAATCTCGCTAGGCATAGATTGGTGTTGCCACCTTTGCTTCTTCCCATCAGTCATATCTAGTATGACCATCGCTATGTCGCCTGGATGCCGTCCCACAGTGGGAGGCTGGAGTGAGCCCGTCGTGTGGCCTTTCGGCTCAGGTTTATCTGACCTCCATTAAGTGCTCATCCATCTTTTTCAAAAGTTTTTATTGAACCTCACTTCGCTCACTTATTATTAATCTTACTCGCTTTATTTCTCTGTTCTTAGGAGGAATTTTTGCTGTCCGGACCAAATTCACTCGGCATGTTTGTCAGTAGCGAAGGAATGTCCAAGCGTCCACCTCTAAGCTTTGGCTCAACACCTGTGCTGGCTATTGCTCATTCACATCCTTATGTTCTCAGTCTTGGAGAGGAATTTATCACTGTTCATAAGTGTGTTTGATTGACTGTCGGTAGCAATAACATGTATCTTGTATCTAAAATAAGCCTGAGCTTTTGTAACACAATAACGCTTAGTTTTTAGGGAGGGGGTTGAACCAACGTTCCTGAGTTATTTAGTCAAAAACTTTTTAAACCGGTTTCGGCTGGGACTGGTTACTACTGTGCGAATGCGAGATTTATCCTGGAGGGGGGGGGAGAAATTTTTCTTTACTATAATCAATCCTTAGGACTGAAGCACTCTTCGCATTTAGACTAATCACTAGCAACATCCTGAATTTTACTTTTTCTCAGACGTTATTCTGTGAATAATAGGATAAGATTAGTGAAGCGTGCGCAAATCAACTTGCTTTTCAGTTTGTCTTCTTGTTTTTGTAGCACCGTGGATCAGAAAGTGAAACAACATCTGCCGTTTTTTAAGGGAATATTTATGGGTGATTTTGAAGGACAGTTGTACGTTGCGTCAGCACAAGATGTTTACAAACTGATTCCAGTTTCCTGGGACAAACAGGTATTTGATATTCCACCTCCACGTATATTCAGTAAAGGTCAAAATATGTTGTAGACTTTTGAGGATTTCGT
This sequence comes from Trissonchulus latispiculum, assembly GCA_030248195.1. NCBI lineage: Eukaryota > Metazoa > Nematoda > Enoplea > Enoplida > Ironidae > Trissonchulus > Trissonchulus latispiculum. Next base: position 79,742 of record JASAND010002134.1, on the reverse strand, counting down.
CTTTGGTTGTGGGTTTTAAGCAAATCGAAATATTTGTTGTCCAGAGCTTAATTTGCCTGTAGACGGTTTCGAAACAAACACTGCGAATTGTTTAATAAATGGAAACCTACAAATGTTTTTACCTTTGTTGTGCATTTTAGTTGTACAGCTGTGCATGTTTAGTTGTAGGTACAAGCACTGTTATCCATCAAGAAAGTGTCCGAAGCTCTGCAATTAGCCCAAGACTCACATAAGATAGGAATGCCACGAGAAAAGTTTCTTCAAGTATATTTTAATATTGTTCAACATGTTGTGCATAGTTTTACGTTAATTAACAATGACTTCTCGTAACGACAGTAAAAGTATGAGTCGTCTAAATTTCTTCTTAAATGGACAAGTGGTCCAAAGGAAATGCATTCATCTTCTGCTTATTTGAGGAAACAATTTTAGATGAAATGATTTATTCGAGAAATGGATGCCATTAGTTTGTACACCGTAAATAAATAGGTCTTGAAAGTTTATCTATTTGGAATATGTAGCTTAAAATTTCCAAAGTTATAAAACCAAAAACGTTCTTCTGGATGGCATTGTTCCTAGCTATCCATACTCACTTATTCCCTGTGCTTGCTAGAAACTTCTTTTCTTTTGATCTATAGGTCCGGGATTGCTTTTAAATCGTTACAGGACATAAAAATTGTGGAAAAATAGTTGTTTAGTTTAGCTCAATTTTACAGGTGTTTCGGAGACTTCAGCAGCAGGCAGCCTTCATAGAATTGGAACAACACCACTGGTCAGAGGCGACAGAATTATTTCTGCAAGGGCGAGTCGATCCCAAGGAGGTATTGATTCTTCCTTCGGTATCTTGGGCATATGCACGTTACCTGTAAAATGGTTTTGAAGAACAGATCGTTTTCGAAACAGGGCGAGTCAGGGGAACAGACTCCGAGAAGTGTAAAATTTGAAACTAAAATCGTGTACAATTATAATTCTGACTATTGCTTTATTGAATTACTGTATATAGTATGATAAATAAAACTGAAGGTTTGGTCTGGGGCCAAAACCATCGGAAGCCAGGGCAATTTTGTTGTTGTGGTCTTTGTAAAGAGTGTAATCTTGTCTAATTCTTCTTGAAATAAGGTTTTAATTCTTCTTTAAATAAAGTTTTTATAGGAATTCGTTGCAATGCGATGGAATCTAGGTTCTTAGAGGCCGTTTGACACGATCAAAGTTTGGTCAAAGTTTTTAAAGTTTTTTGTCAAAAAACTTTGAATCAAAGTTTAAATGTCAAAGTCTTGCTTTCACACGTTCAAACGTTTGGCGCCAACATTTGACGGACGGTTACTTCAAAATTACATTGTTTTGCTTGCATTGCTATTGTATTGTTTAAAAACAAACTTTGATTTTCTCTCAAAGTAAATGTGTTTTTCTGATACAATTTCGAATCTAATTTCGAATTGATTATTCGGTTCAGTCTGTCAGGATACTTTTGTAAGCTAAACTGGAAACCATGACTCGAAAGTACTAATTTCGTTGGTTTTCATATACGTACTTTGCTGTTCGGTTGGTATTTTTAATGAGTTTTTAAAATTAAAGTAGGATCTCTTCCGGTTGTTGACTTTCTTTCTGTAAGTTTTCATGGTGGCCCCTTTCCCTGAATAGACTGTAAAATGAATTCCGCTGCTCGTCGACATCTCGTTTGCGAAATTTTTCCTTTTCCAGTTGAAATAGTTTTGTTTTGGGTTGGACATGTGAAGTTACAATCAATTGAATTCCAATTAAATTCTTTAATTCTTTCAAGAATCACTAATTAGCAAGAAGATTTATCTTAATTAATTAAGAATTAATTAACATACACAAGCTGAAAGTGCAATAGCAGCAATAAATCAAGAAATACTGCGAAATAAACACTACATTAAAATTTTCCTGGATTGTTCCTGTATTTTGATTGGCTATTTGATCAAATTTCTTTGATGGAGTCGCTCTTCAAACAAGTAAACTTTGATGATTCTATCAAAGTTTGATGGTCACTTTGACGGCGTTTCACACCATCAAATTTCCATCAAAGTCCAGTTTCGTGAAAGTTTGACAAAGAAAACTTTGATCGTGTGAAACGGCCTTAACGAAATCGCATAAACAAAGTAAACTTTATTGGCTCGTGAGACTTCTTTGCCGTGGGTTAATCGTTGAGAGTGACTATCATATCCGTGCAAGCTAAATGCAGCAAAACAAAGGTTTGATTTAGCGTTTGTTTACAAGCTGTGTACAGGCTAGGGTCGTTCTCTGACTTTTACTCTGTCTTCGCATTGTAGGTTATTTCATTGTATCCAGGCCTCATGCCTGCTAGCTCTGACTTTATGCGGTGCACAAATCCTCCGCTGCATGCTATTCCGGATATTCGGCATGTTACCAAAGGCGATGAGGCTTTGGTGGAAGAAGCCGATTGGTTCTTGTATAGGTTTCTCCAACAACTTAAACAGCAACCCTGGGCTTCTTCCTTCGCAAAGGTAATGGGTAAATTTTGTTATAAACTTACGAAGCATTGTAAATGTTTTTTGTTTGTCATAATATATCCGTAGGAGAGTTTTCCGGTAATACAAGATATTCATTTTATTTGTTTACATCTTTAATGCGAACTAGCGGCTATTGAACTTTTTCCTGCGTTGTGCATTACAAGAGTGGATACGCTTGTTTAACTTAAGGTGGTGGTATCCTTTTGTGCAGTGCTTTTGTGGTGATTTTTTGAAACGCTATAACTTTCGCAATTTTGGGAGTTGCAAAGAGCTTTATACATCATTTTAAAGCTTATTATCTGTACATTCGCATGAGCTTACAGAACTGGCAAAATTAGCAAAAAATAGCAGAAATTTTCTGACAAGCTGACATCTAACAGGATGAATATAGACAAAAAGTTTTTGAACATCGATTTCTCAAAACTGAAGAATCGGCCAAAAGTTCTTTTTGTGCCACGATATGAAGGACATATGGGCCGAGGGACGATTTTTGCGTTTGGCTCAGCAGGTCTTAAACACAGGTCACAAACCCGATTAAGGACTATGGATTGGATTTTGGCCACAGATCCTGCGGTTGTTTCTTCTTCTTATGGATAGTCTTCTTATGGATAATGCCTCCGGGGGCTCCGTAGCAGGGGAGGAGGATACATGCCCCAACTGGTGGATTCCGGATTTGGACCTCGGCGACCCCAATACCGTCGACTCAGGGTCCACATCTTTAGACGAAAGCATTTTAGACACACTACCACCGACAATAACGACCATTACAACAGGTGTCAAATGCCATAGAAATAATTGTAAACGTTGCATGCATTATAAAGAAGGTCATATGATACAGGGATATTACAATGACAATGAATATAGTATTAAGTCTCCCGCGATGGTATTGATAGCCTCTTGTAAAAGTCATAACGTAGTGTATCTAATTACTTGCGATCAATGTGGAATGCAATACGTGGGAGAAACTGGAAGACAGTTATCTAAAAGAATAGCAGAGCACAGGAATAGTTTAAAAAATACACTACGAGCAAGCTGCAAAAGACTTGCTATTCATTTTAATATGGGAATATGCAAAACTTTTTCAGTACAAATCATCGAAATCATTGAAAGCACAAATTCAAAAGAATTAGATACAAAAATCAGAAGAGAGAGAGAAAAGTACTGGATCAAACAGTTAAAAACCAAGTATCCATATGGTTTAAATGATCTTCTTTATGGAGAAAATCCTAAAAAATCCATATTACGCAATTTATTAATCCGCAAGGAAACTCCTGGTAAAAAGATTCGCACAAAACGAATTAATAAAAATATCACAAATATTTCTCAAAATGAACTCTTGTCTTTACACACTAGGTCAAGAAAGGAAATTTACAAGATAATCACATCAACATCATGGAACAGTGTCAAAAGAATAGCTATACACAACGAACAATTCAAAAGTCATGTACTGTATGAATTCATTAAGGACATTACAGAATTCAGAACAGAAATAATGACAATAAACAAATGTAATAAAAATAGAGAAAATATGGTTATAGAATTTAACAAACAAATAGATGGTATAAAATTTAAAAAAGTTTTCGAAACATGCAAACACTTATGGCCCTATCCTGATACCAGGACGCAAGCACATAGTCCACGCATCTTCTTTTCATATGACAAGCCAATTGCTAGCTTCATATTAAATTATCGCGCAACGGTAGCAAACTTAAAATGCAACGACTTCCTGGAAAATTTTCATCAAAATGGATTTACATGTAACTGCTTAAACTCTCCCTACAAGGACCCTATACATAATCACGTAATCACTTCAAATTTCGATGTAGTGGAAGACCATCAAATTAGGCAACTACTAAATTATGGCCCAAAATACAGGATCAACAGCCAAATTCGACCACAGGATACTCTAAGAAACATTGATACTGGTTTAATTAAATATATAACTAAACTACATAAAAAATACAAATGGGACATAGACAAATTAAGAGACTGGGCAATCTACGTAAGTGAAACTATTAAGAAAAGAGTATCTACGTAAGTGAAACTATTAAGAAAAGAGTTCCTACCATTCATATACCAAATGTTCAATCAAACTTCAACGTAGACGAACTCAAACACAAAATAAATCAATTAGGTAAACATTTTGTATTCACTGTAACTGATAAGGCACCTCAAAACTTTTCCATCATTTGTAAACAATTTTATGTATATTCTATGCTAAAAGAAGTAGGAATAGTTGATAATACAAACAACAACAATACATACATAGTGGAAAACAACATAACAAAGCAAGAATTATTGTCCAATATGATAGCGTATAACAAAAAACTTAATCACACAGGTCAGTACCAAGAGTTACCTTTCATGTACATAATGCCTAAGTTTCACAAAAAGCCTATAAAATTCAGAACAATAATAGCCAGTAAATATGCACCCACAATGTACCTATCAAAAATACTGGACAAAATACTCAAGATAGTATTAGCCAAAAGACAAAAACTTTGCGAAATATATAAAACTAAATATAAATGTAACCCTTTCTGGATAATCAACAATAACAAACCTATCCTTGATACCTTAACACACTTAAACAAAAGGAAAGCAGCAAAAACAATAAATACTTTTGACTTCACCACACTATACACTAATCTAGAACACAGGACAATAAACACAGCAGTTTCTGAGCTAGTAAAGGACACCTTACATTCCAAACTGCATATAAGAAATGATAAAATATACTGGGGTAACGGAGAACCTAAATTCACTACTATAAACCTACAAGAAGTGATAGCTATGTGCAGGTATTTAATAGATAACACATACTTCATGCTCGGAGATCTCATATTTAAACAACAAATAGGAATACCTATGGGAACAAATGCAGCACCAACCTTAGCCAATATAACATTACACCATTTCGAATACAAATTCGTTACAAATGAAAACAACTTAGCAATAAATGAATATTTAGAGAATACATTCAGATACATAGACGATATAACCACGGCAGATGATCAAAATGTTCTTGAATTAAATTATAAATACATTTATCCTGCTGAATTAGTGCTAAATAAAGTAAACGAACAAAGTGATAGAGCAAATGTACTAGACTTAGATATTTGCATAAACCATAATTTGTTCCACACCAAGGTGTATGATAAACGTGACGATTTTAACTTTCGCATAAACCGGTTCCCTGATCCGACTACAAATATTTCGAAATCAGTTTTCAATAATATGATAGATAACCAAATATGCAGAATAGCTATCATATGTTCGTGCAAACAGTACTTTTATGAACAACTCATATCATTAAAAACAAGCTTATTAGAAAGAGGATATTCACACAAACTGTTCAAAACAGTATTAAAAAGGACATTAATACAAAAAAGTTGGATTTGCGCAAAATTTGATACAACGGACATTCATCTATTACTTTCCAAAAAACCCAGTTAGAATAAAGCTCACACCACTGATGCAATTAAGTGCCGCATGGCACTCGATGTAATTACTGGCCACAGGCCTTAGATATAATTAATGGCCATATGGCCATAGATGCAATTACTGGCTTCACGCCACCGATATAAGTACTGACTATCAAAACCTCTGTGCAATCTGGCTTTTTGCCACCGATATAATTATGTGCCGCCTGGCATTCGATGAAGTTACTGGCCACAGGCCATAGATATAATTATATTAATGAAATAATGGGTAATGTTTTTGTTTTTTTTGTTTTTACTTGCATGCATACACTAAACAACACGTGTGTATGGGACCACAGGGCAGAAACGCTTTTCAATACCTTTTTACTCCGGGGGCTCAAAAGACCTAAAGCTGCAACTAGTATGTCGGTACGCCACTGACGACGCCCGCCGAATACTAGTATCAGTCTGGCAGAGTGGTCAGCGAGTGAATGCACCTAACTCGTATGAATGTGTCTGTAGCACATAATCGTATTGAGTACCATTGACTTAATATACAGTTTAATACATAAACGTTAAGACTTGCCTGAAGCGTCCATACATGACATAAATACGGGATACATAAACTCCTAGAAAACACCTATCTACGAATCTCTCTCCTTCTTAACGCTCGAGAAAATCGGCCAAATGCACAGTAACACGAAATTTCGCAACTTCGTATTGAGTTTTCTTGCTACTCAATATGTTTTAGCCCAAACCAAGAAAAACGTCCCTTCGCAGAAGTGCGAATTTCGATTCTGCCGAAAACTCCGGAATCCGTCGAGTAGTTTTTGAGAAATCGATGTTCGAAACAAAATAATCGCAGTTTTGCCAAAATGGTTTTTCGGCCAAATCTCTAGCTGAAAGCAATAAAGTCTGGCTAATAGGCATTCATAAAATGTGCATTTGGACGATGTATCGATTGAGTATAACTGAGACAATTTTGTCCTTAACATGTGGCATTAATTTTGAAAAAAAACTGATTTCCTCGAAAATGGCCATTTTTTGACCCTAAAAACAGTTTTTTGCTTATACTGCCTTAACCACTGGAGATAGCTCAAAGGTTGTAAGAGCAAAAATGTTCATTTTCGAGTCCTCTTTCCAGCCATGCCAACCAATCCCGTGTCTTGTCTACCTACTGAGAGCTTAAGGCCAAAAACCAAAACTTTCTTGTCTTTTGGCCCAAGAATACGGGACTGGTCCTAAAATGTTAAAGAGCACGGAAATAGGTTATTTCGTAAGTTTTAGCCCTTTGCGTAAAGGATTAAAGCCGTAGGAGTCAAAAATACCCGAAAGGAAACCAGCACCTTAAATTGTCGTTGTGCTTGGTAAGCCTTTGTGGCTCAGCCGTGAGGGCTTCTGTACACTCAGTGAACGAAAGGCTGCTGGGGGTTTGGCTTTATTACTGGAGGGCGGGGTGGGGCGCCTCACCACTTTTTGGCTCCCCCCAATCGACCCCGCCCCACCCCACTCGTTCCCCTCCCCACCTTTTTGGGCTTCCCTCCCACTCACCCTAAGTGCCTAATAATTGCGAAATTGCTAAATCTTTTAGAATTTCTGGTAAAAGTTTTCAAACATTTTCCGGCTTCGCCGGAATTTTTGGTTAAAAATCATCTATTTTGGTGCTCAAACTTAATTTTTGAGCACTTTTAAGCTTAGTTATAGCAGTATGTGGAATACATGCTATTTATACTGTATTTTTAACGTTTTTAGCATATTTTAACCCCCTTTTGGAGCTGACTTCACTAGTAGGGGGAGGGCTTCCCCACCTCGTCCCCCCGCCCACTTATTTTTCCCTAGAAATATCCCAGGGCTACTGATATGGCAACCTACAGCTCCGGTGGTAGGTTTTTCAGGCTTCTGTGATTTATTGCTTTCATTTCAGTTATTCACTGTCTATTTTTGCACAGTTTTGATCGAATTGTTGTCGTTCCTCTTTATTTATGAGACAGGGAGTAAATAAAAATCTTTTTGACTGGTTTTACTATTTGAATTTGAAGAATGATTTTTGTAATATTCAATTTGGCGTGTTCCGGCAATTTAGGAATTAAACACGGCATTGCTGAAAATGGCTGGTAAACTGGGCGAAGATGTTAGCATGATGATCAGGGATGTCAAAGACTGTGCTGATCTAGCTGACTGTTTCAGTTGGTTGGAAGGCTCAAGTCTGCACTGGAGTTTGGCTGTTCTCAGCTATTACCTCGAGCGCTACAGAACAACGGTTTCAGTGGCGATGAAGTATGTATAATCTTTCTCTCTGGTTCTTTCTGTCTCTATCGAGAAACCCACAAAAGAGCCTTAGCGTGAAAAATGCTGCTGTTTCGACTGCTGCTGCATTTGAGGGTGGGTAACCGAAATTTGCTATAAACAGCGATAAAGAATTATGCAAAACTCACCACTTTATTAAGTGTTGAAGTAGCTGCGACCAAGGCCGCACCCAGGAGGGGGGGTTTCAAGGGGTCTAGACCCCCCTTTTGGGATGACAAAATGGAAAATGTTTGCTATTTTCATGGCAAAAACAGCTATTTTTAAAAAATTTTCGCGCCTTCGGCGCCATAATTTACTTTTTGCAAGAATTTAACATCCAATGTACCATTTTTGGGCAAAAATTAGAAAATTCTTCAACTTCTGGGGGGCTCCGCCCTCCAGACCACCCGTTGCATTTTACCTTTGGACCCCCCCCCTTTTCAAAATCCTGGGTGCGGGCCTGGCTGCGACCACAAAGATCAAGGAACCAAATTTATAAAACAGACTGGATCTCATCAACAGTCTCTTCACTTTATTTATATCCTTGTTTTTGTTTTCTATTTATTCATGCCATGTTTCATGAAAATATTTTGAAAAATTGTAGTTTTATGGCAAACTGGTAAAAAAGAAGGAAAAGCTGGATATGCGTTATCTCAACCGGTCGAAATCTCAACCCTCCTATCTGAGGAGTGTTGAGATTCTGCGATTTCAATCCGAAAACCATCCCAAATCTTCAAACCATTATGATAACCATTGGGTTGGAACCAGGGGCGGATCCAGGGGGGGGCGGGGGGCGGCCGCCCCCCCCCGTCGCGATTCGAAGGTAGGAAAAATTAAGGAGAGAAGGAGGAAAAAGGGGAAAAAACCAAAAAATTTCGCGCCGTGGGCGCGAATTTTCTACTTTTTAACCGCGTACAGTCCCGGCTAGAAGTTACAGCACGCTAGCCGAGACTGGCTCGCGACTTGCTCGCGTTTCTACTTTTTTTGCAGTGTGCTTTTTGCCATTAGTTTTTCATGATAGTTTTGTCCTAAAGCAAAGAGCTACGGTAATGTGTACATTGAAAATTTACTGCATGCAGGATTTAATAAAAACCTTTGACTTAACTTTTTCTACATAAGTCAGCTAGTTTCTGTACACACGTATATAGATATATACGTAAAAATAGCTTAGCGGTAAAAGATCAGACAACCAGCAGCTATAAGTGTCAAAAAACAACTGCGACCAGATTGCGAGCAGACTGCGAGCGCAAGTGCACGTAACTTCTAGCCGGGACTGTAGTTATTGTATTTGTGAAGAAAAAGCTTGAAATGCATCCGATTTTTCGGGAAAAATTGCCATTTTTGCCTAAAAATGTCAAGAATTTTAAAAAATTTGTTCAGTTCTTCAGTATAGAAAGAATTAAAGATCCGAAGGCCGATTTTATTGCAAAAACAAATTTCTTCAACTTCTGGGGGGCTACGCCACCCAGACTCCCCGTTGGAGAAGTTTTACCGCCCCCCCCGGTCACGAAATCCTGGATCCGCCAGTGGTTGGAACCCAACCCTGCTATTTTAACCCGGGTTTATTCAACCCTATTTTGATAACATTGGGTTGACGTTTGCAACCACAATCTCAACCAGGGTTGAGGTTTCAATCCGGATTGAGATGCTTGATAACACTGGCCCCAGCTGCCGCTGTGTAACTGAAAATTGCTATAAACGCAACAAGTTATGTACATTGCGATAAATAATTATTCGAATCAATGCAAAAGTCGTTAGTTTATCATGTTGGTATACTAGCAAACAAATAATTATTTGCTAGCATAAAAAAAGAAAGTAAGGATTAAAGGAACAAATTTTATGAAAAAGACTGGTTCAGCTATCTTTTCATTTGATTTCTAACCGGCTTCTTTTGTTTTGGTTTCTTCATGTCAGCAAGAGTACATAATGATAAGAGTATGACAGCAGGCACACTCCCTGTTATCAGCAAAAAACCATGCTCTGCACGTTAACGCCGTACCCCCCCCCACAAATCGGTACCCAGTGACCCCCCACAAATCAGACCCCAGCCAGCCCCCCCCCCCACAAATCAGGCCCTAGTGGATTTCACTAGGGTCTGATTTGTGGGGGGTCATTTCACTGGGGTCCAATTTGTGGGGGGGGGGTCAAATCCACTAGGGTCTGATTTGTGGGGGGGGGGCTGACTGGTGTCTGATTTGTGGGGGGGTCACTGGGTACCGATTTGTGGGGGGGGGGGGGTAGGGCGTTAGCGCGTGCAGAGCATGGTTTTCTGCTGATAACAGGGAGTGTGCCTGCTGTCCTACTCTTATCATTATGTACTCTTGATGTCATGTTTTATGAAAATATTGAAAGATCCTTAGTTTTTAAATTTCCACTATTCCTACGACAGTTCGTCAGCTATAGCAACAAGACCGAAAGTATGGCTCTCCGTTATCTCAACCCTCCTAGCTGAAGATGGTGGCAATTTTGCGATTTCAACCCGAAAATCAACCTAAATTGTCCACCCGAATTAATAATAACATTGGGTTAGAACTTGATCCCAATCTCAACCCCAACCCTGTTATTTCGTCTCGGGTTTATTAAACCCCGTTTTGATAACAATTTTCAACCCAATTTCAACCCGGGTTGGGCTGGGGTTGCAACCCGGTTTGAGATGCTTGATAACATTGGCCCCAGGTGTCTGACCCGGGAGGGAGTGTGTGTGCAGGGCAGTCGAGTAGTAGGTACTGGAGGTCTTTAGATTCGTGTCCGCAATCCGGACAACTGGGACTAGCCGCTGTGCCAGTTTTTACGTCGGTTCTATTTATTTAAAGTTGTCATTAACAGTGATAATGTGTTTAGGCTTCTTAGTGGAGAAATTTCTGATGAATCATTCCCTGGAATCAATTCAGTGATTGCGCTCCTGTGTTCGTAAGTAGTACTTGGGATTTTCCAGTTCAAATAAACGCAGAATTAGAGAACCAGGACAGAAGTAATTTGTCAACGTTTTTGGACATGTCGTATTTTATTTAATTGAGTACGTACTTAGTTGTTTGTAATTGTTGTTTTGCCGTGCCGGCCGAGTGGTTAAGGCGTTCGACTTCGGATCCGATAGTCCGAGGTTCGAATCCCCGCTGCCACAAGGCTTTCACAAATCCCCTTGAGCAAGGGACTAAGCACATATCGGTTCGCCGTGGGCTCTAGCCAACCCAGCTATCCATCCTTAATTGGTCGGTAAATGGGTACCACTTATGTGGGAAGGTAACAGGAGACTGTGTAGGCGTCTGCCCTGAGGAGCTGGCCCCTCCTCCACAGTTGCAGCTATCGTCAGAGGTAGCACTCCTGGCTCAAGTGGCTTGTAATCGGGGATGAGCACCGACGCCCTGTATATTCTCGCATGAGGATAGGAGTTACTCCGGGGGTCCTTTACCTTTACCTTAATTGTTGTTTTAGCTGCACTGATATAGAGCTTATTACTGATTTCATGGTATGGCTGGTGAAACGTGGGGAATATGAATCTGCGTTTGACGTAAGTTATAAAAATAATGCAATAATAACCATAAAACGTATGATTATTGTTTTTGATTATAAACTGTTTTCTGGCCTGCTCTTCTCGTCATAAACGATTTCTGCTCCTAGAAGTCAGTGTTGCTGAATTTTAAGACGTCAGTGCTTCATTGGGATGGTGGTGGATAATCTATGCTGATTCATTTCTCTGGTTTTTATTTTAAGATCGTCTAATATTAAGCTTATGTAACGTAAGGTCTTAGAGTGCGCTTGTGACAGCCTCATACTCTGGTGTTCATGAATTGGTACCTATCTAACCTTTTCCCTTAGGTTGGGCTTATCCCACTGAGGGGGGCAAGCCCGCGTCAGTGTGGAACTCCTCTTTTTCCAAATACTGGATACATCTGTAGTGTTGTCACGTGTGTAAGTATCAGAAGTTTTTGATTTAGTTACTGAAGCAGTATGAACACGCAGAAGGATTAGATATCGAGAGGCTGTCAAAAGTTTTTGAATCAAATGCCAAAGCACATGTTCGATTTGTCGAATATCTGGTGTTGGATCGAGGTATACAGGTAGGTAGGTAGGTGTACGTTACGCAGTGTTTGATCTGTGTACCGACCGCTGGTCTGGCATCGTTTGTCAAGCCAATGGCCGGCCATTCAGGCCGTGACCGGTTATTGGCAGGCACCGGTCGAGGGTGGCATGGGTATAAGTTTTGGATTGTCACTGTTCTGATGTTTGCTTTGCATGATGAATTTAGCTAAAATGTTCACTACATCTATGATTGATAGCATCTAGTCAGAGAAGTGGTGGGTAGCACTTCTGCGAGAAGCACTGCTTGCTTTAGGAGGATTTTTGCAACGTGTTAAAATCATCCACGCCGCAGCTTAATTGAATTTATTATTGATTGTTTCATTCATTCTGTAAATATCTATTCCTCCTAGTACTGCACTGTTTTACTGTATTCTCATGGTAACCTATCCTTTTCCAGCGTGAAAGCCTTCATACTGAGCTGCTGGAAATTTATCTTAGAAATATGCGGGCCGGCAGTACGGATGATGGACTGGACGTTAGCTCGAAGGCCAAGTTTCAAGAATTCTTGAAGAAGTCTTCCTGTTATCGGCCGAGACCCATCCTGTGCCAACTCATCGATCTTCCCGATACTGCAGTGGAACGAGCCATACTGCATGGAAAGGTGAGCAAAGAGGTTGGATGGAGTCTATTGTTGATATCTGTTGGGGCAACGAGTGCCTGATTTGGCATCAGGGTCCGATTTCCTAATCATGCGCTTGCAGAAATTGCAAAAAAGCTTTTTGCTGAAAATAAGAAGTGTATGTTTCTCGCCAATGCAGAAGCCAAGATACTGCTAGGCTTTGGAGATGTACACTCTAATCCTGTGGTTGAAACTGTAAAGGAACGTTTGGTATTCGATATTACAATATAGCTAATGTTGTACTGATTTTGACTTGTTGTAAATTGTACATTTTTCAGTTGAACGAGTACGATGCAGCGCTTCGAATATTCGTTAATGAACTGAAAGATATTGAAGCTGCAAAGCAATATTGTCTGGAGGTCTGCGAACGTCAGCCAAAGCAGTTCAGGCATAAAATGTTCCACAGCCTGTTGAAGCTTTGTAAAGAGCAGAGGTTGGTTCTTGAGTGTACTTTCATAAAATTGTTATGGTAACATTAGCACAGTGTTGGTATTGACTACCACTTTAAATCAATTCGAATCTCAAAATCATCATTCAACGCTGGATACCATAGCGACAGTGAATCAGTTAGGTACTAATTTTAAAATTTATCGGCTTGATGAATTATGGATAGAGAATTGGATCGGAGCTAATTGACTGATAGGAATGAATGGTTTCATAAATATTGGTGCTTTTTCCAGAAATCTTAGAAAAAATAGATAAATAAAATGAACAGTTCTGTTGTTTTCTTTAAACTTCAGAGCGATTTTTCCAATTGGTGAAGTAGAATAGAAGTTGCAATGTGCCCTGGTGCATTACAGTATTAAGTTGTTTTCAATTGTTTTCAACGTTAAGTTGATTACCTTTGTTGCGCCCTCAATTCAAAACTTAAGTTTTGACATAAACAGGATTTTTAAAATTTTTTACCAGGACGATTATCCTACTTTCCGAAGTACCCACGCCCCGTTTCATCCAACTTACTTTAAGTTTATTTATTGTCTAGGTTTAGATAGATTCCAGAAAAGACTGCTTAGTTTAATTTCAGAGATGCAGTTTGGAATGGAAATAGGTTTGTATATTCATCTTGATCCTGGTGCCATAAGTATTTTCTCTTTAGCTGAATGTGATTGGTTTTTGCTTTAGTTCAAGCGACGAAAGCTTTGTGGGTCCAATCCTGGAGTTGCTCAACTCTGCCGAGCTTGATGTTGATCTCTTGGAAACGTTTCCCCTGCTGCCTGATCAGTGCTCCTTGCAGTCTGTGACTGGACTGCTTCAGCATTCTGTGCAGAACTTTTGGCTAAATCGTAATCGTAGTCGATTGCACTGTGGCCTGACAGAGGGCGCCCTGTTGAGGCTGCGAGTGCAGCGGTATGATCTCTGTCGAAAGCCGATTGTCATTACGGAACAAAGGTACAATGTTCGCTGATGTCTTTTTGAAAAGGAAGAACTATAATTGTTGAAGCATCATTCGTCAACAAAATTGGAATTGTAATCTTGTGGTGAACCGACATGTAAATTGTGAAGGGACACAAACACGTGTAGCAAAATAAGGCTAGTGTGCAGTGCAGCAATGTTTTACACATCGCTCATTTGAATCAAACAGTATCGATTTATCTCAACATTAGCTCTGTCATAGTCTGATTTATCTGTTAAAGTAAAGTTAATGGTAAATTTTTGAATTGCTTGAGATCAGAATAGTACGTGTCCCAAGCTTAGCGATGTATGACGCTGGGAGGATGTCTTTATCCGCTGTACAATATTGGTTAAACGGAAATGTGTTTTTCGAACTGCTTGTAGTTACGCTACGCTACGTTACGCTTTCTTTTACTTGATTTTTTTAGTACCTGCCCTATCTGTGGTAAAAAGTTCGTTGATGCTAATTGCTTTGTGTATCCAAATGGCACCATTGCTCACCATACATGCGTGAAGAATCCGGACATTTGTCCGATGACTGGGGAAATATTCAGTATACATCCAACTGAAACTGCTTAAAATCGTTGTCATATAAAGTGTTACGTATATGTTTTGCACGATGTTTAATATATTAAATATATTATTGTTGTTTTTCGTACTATTAGGTGCGTAGATTTACATAGCTTTACGTTTATTTAAGTGCTGGTTCGGGTTCGCGTATTTTTGGGCTTTGAAAGCGAAATTGTCGTTGTAATTCATTTAAATTTGCTAGGATTACTTTTAGCCTGGAAAAGATTTTAGAAAAGTCGCATGCTGAAAATTTGAGTTTTAGAAATCAGATTTAATCTGCACTGTGGATATATACGCTGCACGGACAAATTAATCTGCACTGTGGATGTGGATATATACGCTGCACGGACAAACTTCAGTCATCAAGTCCTCTCACCAAGACCTTCTTGAGAGTATTCTTCGATACCATACGGTTTAAGAGATAACGGCTAAAATTAATTTTCAAAGTCCAAAACTGATCGTTTTTTCGAAAAAATATTGCAAGATTTCGACAGTTTCAACAGTGGTGACCGTCGGTCAAGTAGTGTCCATGTTTGTTGTCCTAAAGGACATGTTATGCCCAATAGAGAGCTGTCTGCGGCATATCTTCCTACTCACAACAGTGAAAATGTGATATTTTGAAAATAGCAACCAGACTGTTTTGGACACTGATTTCTGTCATCTCGTGCAAGCACTAAGAAAACTGCTTTAGTATTTTTTGGTCATTCACAAGTATTTTTGGGACAATTTCCGAGGGCTGGTTATCACGGTTTCTCGTTTTGTCTTAATAAGCATCCTAACTTGTAAATTTTGACGAAAATGGGAATAAATTTAATATTTTATTGAAATCTTGCGCGTATTTGATCATTAAGCAATTTCAGAAATAATAGCCCTCGGGATGACGTTTCTTTTGAAGCCGCAACTGGTCGCTTTTCCTTAGCTTTCCCACACTTCGAGAAATCCATGTTCAAAAATTTTGATGTTTCGCATGTGCAAGTAGAACAATTGAAATGAGGCATATTCTGGCAAAGACGACCAATCTCATTAGTATTCAGGCAACTAAACTTGAATACTAAGTTCTGATTAACTAGGAATTAACAAGAAACAATTGATGAAACAACAATTTCTCTACCTGCTAGCCATTTGGTTGATATTGGAGTAAATAAGGAAGCCGATAAGCGAAGACACGTAAACTTTGGCACTCAGTTTAGTTTGAAACTGGTGAGTGACACCAATATAGCTCCTGAATTTCGACGGCTACGGCGGCAAACGTTTTAACGGAATTTGGCCTATATTACATAAATCTTTCGGTTTTGACATTTTTTGGTTTAGTTTGTTTACCTTATGTATTTTTATTACTGTTTGGCTTGTTCAGGTTTACAGCAGCATATGCTGATTTCTGATAGCCTAATCTACTCTTCGTGCATTTGTGAAGATATGTCCCATTTACCTATTCAATTCACCTTCCAAACCGGCGCTTTTTTATTGAAAAGAGGTTTGTTCGTCTAGGGGCCTTTTCAAGAAAGGGTAGAGTAGAGTAGAGTAGAGTTAAAATTAACTGTTTTAACTCGTTTTAACTCCGCTTTTCCTCTTCTAACTCTCATGAAAAGGATTGAGTTCATTTTAACTCTACTCTACCCTTTCTTGAAAAGGCCCTAGGCAAGGCAGTGTCTGGTTCTGACAAACTTTTCCGAAATCGCTTCTATCTCCTCTCCACACAAAAACGCATCCATCAGACTCTTATAAAGGAGTAGTATGTATTTTCGGGTAAAGCAGCCGACTGGCTTAGCGTCTCAGCCTGACGACATTGTTGGAGTCGCCTCTATTGATACATGTGCATATTTTTATGTGCTGACTTATCAGTTGTGTCAAGAGTTTATAATAGCAAGAGTAAGACGCTCAGCTCTTCCTAATAGAATAAGCATGCAAGAAGCTCTAAACATTAAGGTCAAAATCTCGGGGGGGGGGGCTTCTCAGCATGTAAACATACAACCCTGACATTTTTTAACTTGAGCTAGGAAAAACTTTAGCTAGGATACTATAACTTGAGCTAGGAAAATCGTACAGCAATAGTTTTGATATTATTATGTTGGGTAAAATGAGATCTTTTTAACGATATAAAAATTATATAGTTCGGTTTGGTTAATCTCTTACAAAACCGGCAATAAAGCATCCTTGCTACGAAAATTCTGGGAATATCATCATTTCTTAGAAATGTTTTACGTTGTTGCTGAATTTATGAGGGATTGCCTAAACCGAACTATATAATTTTTATACCGTTAAAAAGATCTTGTTCTACGCAACATAATGATATAAAAATTATTGCAGTACGATTTTGCTAGCTCAAGTTATAGTATTTAAGGAGGGGTCGCTTTTTGGCCGATTTTTCAACGGTCTCCGATTTTGCTCATTTTCACATATTTTGTAGTCCCAATAGGTCCTCAAAACAAGACAGGTGCGTTTTGCGTAATATTGCTTCTATCGTTCTGTAGAGCCCTTCAAATGTGACCTTGACATGTGTTAAACTTAGGAAAATGAAAAAGTTAGGTTAAAAAGATGTGGCAGAAAAATTTTTTGCTGTATGAAAGACAGGGCTACAACTTTGTTTTCATGTTAAGGGCATATCAGAGAGTGCAAATAACCCTTCTAGTACAATTCTGTTGAGTGTCGGATTTTTGGTGATTTTTCAAAGTCAAAATTTTGGAAAATTGGTGCGTTTTGTACCACGAAAAACAGGACCTGCAAAACATTTTCGCTTCTCCTGCACGATTGCCAAAAGCTACAGAAATCGCTTATAGATAGTTGCACTCTACGCATGCATAGAATTCGGGTCTTATCTCGTTTACCCCTCCCCCCCCAGTACTCAAAATCCTTAAAACTTGACCAAATGAGCTAAAATTTGGTGTGCTGAAGATTTAAGCTTAAGATGTAAGCCTATACTGAGCGAACGAAAAGCTGAGTCGAAAAACGGACTTCAGATTCGTGTTCTACGACCCGGAAAACCCCTATATACATCTTTTCAGCAAAATCGAAGACAAAAAAATTTTTCGGTTCCCCTTGGTCCCCCCATAGTAGTCGAACAAGTTACCCCTTAAAAGGGGAATAATACCGCCGTAGAGTTTGGGATTTATGTGTTCAACGTTTTGTTTGTTTTCATCATACTCTTCTAGTGAACGGTGACGTTAGCTTTTGACTAGTTTCAACTCCCCAACATTTACCGTTTCTGAGACAAAAGAATTGGAGTATTTTATTGCCATTTGCCACTGCCAATTGTGAAACTAAAATTATACCGGAAAAAGGATTCGATCAGTGTCCGGAACAGTGCCAAGCGGACACCCTAGCCACTACACTACTCTGACTGTAGCGATTTTATCGAGTAAACCGCGAGAGAGAAAGTTTTCATTTATCTATATATGTTTATTTTAAACAATTTATTTTATCTAAATTCTGAAGCAAAGCAAACATTAATGAAATAAATACAGTGCAAGCGCAAAATCAGTCTTTGCACACAAAAATTGTAACATCAGTTTTCGCGATTTATTGATCTGTTAAATCTCTGCCAATCAAGTGACAGGCAAATAACGCCCGATTTTCGGTAATATGAGAAAAGGCAGTGAGTGATCGTGTGCAAAACAATTTACAGGGCGTTGAAAATTAACTAAATTGACTGTAATGATGCTCTAAAAATTGCAAAATCGTGGAAAAATTGTTGAGCAAAAAAACCTGCGTAACAGGGACATGTGTTGAAGATAGAACGGAAATCCTCCGCGCCAAGCAATTTACATGCAAAACATATTAATTCAGATGGGTCAACCCATTACAAGTATACCGCCTCCGGCGGTATAAAAATTTCGAATTTCGCGAAATCGAAAAATTTTGCGATATTTGAACTCAGCGTGGTCGAAAACATACCCACACCAAATTTTAGCTCATTTGGTCAAGTTTTAAGGATTTTGAGTACTGGGGGGTAATCAAGATAAGACCCTAGAATTCTAATGACAGTAGTTGCAAACTTCCACCATTTGTAGTGCTTTCAAAAAACTTGCCACAAAATGTGCCAAATTTGCCAAAAATCATAATTTTGTAGAATTTTCACGTTCTTTTAATAATTTCTCACTCGTCACTCACTCGAAAGTCACCAAAATTGGCACATAAAACTCTCAATGGCTGCCGGACATTATGGTGAAGGCAAAGGCTTCGTGTTAGAACTTTTCTGTCGTGTCGGCTCCTTTGAGCTCTTATAGGTCACAAAAGTCAACTTTTGAAATTTCCAAAATATAGACAAATTGGGCATCATTCGATAGTTAATGATGAGCTGAACAACTTTTCTAATAGAGCTATGTGTCTGAAACGTAGTATCTGAAAAAGAATGTACTGTGAACGACTGAGTGCCTATGTCGGAAGGGTTGTTCCCGGGCCGTGTAGCGGGCTTCGGGCCCAGGGCCGGGCCCGGGCCGGACCGGCCCGGTTAGGCCCGGGCCCGGTGAAAATAAGTTGGGCCCGGCCCGGGCCCGGGCCCTGTGAAATTGTTAGGCCCGGCCCGCTACAAGGCCCGGGCCCGGTGACCGGGCCCACCGGGCCCTAATGCAAAATAGGTTTTTTCATAAGAAAAATTGCTTTTTGAACCCTTATTACAGTATTACAAAAGTTACAATTTAAAGTTCCATACATGCTTCCAAAATTCCCCACGCTTGTCCTCTATCTTGTTATGTATTCGTCCCACCGACTATCGACCGATGTCTTTCTTGGTGCACTTTAAAGTTTGCTATAATGGTTAAATTTATCTTAGCAAACGTTGAAATTATTTCATTAGCATAATGATTCAGCAAATTAGTCGTAAACTATCAATAAATAAATGAAAAGCAGATATCATCCGCCAAAGATCGAAATTGCTTTCAATAAAAATCAGAACTGTTAATTTTAAAGTCATTGGTATTTGAAATGTTGAAGGAAACAGTCTACATATATATGCAATTATTATAAATGCAGTTTGTATACCTAAAATAAAATATATTATACACTTAGAAGCGTACGGAGACGATAAACTACGTTTTAGACCATGTAGCGGGCCTCCGGGCCCGGGCCGGGCCCGGGCCGTGTAGCGGGCTCAGGGCCCAGGGCCGGGCCCGGGCCGGGCCAAGCCCGGGCCCGGGCCCGGCCCGGTGGTCCTCGTAGGCCCGGGCCCGGGCCCGGCCCGGAGAATTTCTTATCGGAACAACCCTATAAGTCGGAGTCCTGTTAGTATTAAAATAGTAGCCAACCGACAGAATTAATTTTTACATAGTTAGTTAGTTTATTCCCAACCAAAAACAGAATTATCAAAACAAAATTAACAAGAAACTATAGCAAAGCGGCAACAAATATACCAAACCGGAAAAAAAGAAAAGTGTCTAAACACATTCTAATGTACGTGGCAAAGTATTGACAGGAGGGAAGGGATCAGGACTGGGCCGATTGCACGGCCACTAACGCCCGGCCCCTAATGAAGTTATGAAAAGAAACAGTAGCAAGTCGGTTTTTGAATTCCACTATATTTACAGCATTAACGATTTGTTCATCAAGAGAGTTCCATATAGGAATTATTCGATTTGCGAAAAAATGCTTACGAATATCTAAGTTTGCACGTTTCCACATTAATTTGTAAGAATGACCTCTAGTACTTAAAGTAGGAGTAAATTCAAAGAACTCTGAAAAACTTAAGTCGACTAAACCATGGAGCATTTTGTAAACAAAAATTATATCTTTAATAATCCGTCTTTCCTCCAAAGAGGGAAGGTTTAAAATTTTCAAACGTTCATGATAAGGTAGGGTGGAAATCCCTGGCAATCGTCTAGTAAATAACCGTTGTACTCGTTCTATTAAATCAATGTCTTTAAGCAGAAAAGGTGACCATACTTCAGAGCCATACTCTAACTTAGGACGAACATATGTTTTATAAATTTTTAGTAAAAATTCCCTATTACGCGAATGGAAGGCAGAGTATATTAAATTTACCTTTTTAAACCCAGATTTTGCTATTTCTTCGCAGTGTTTTGAAAAATGTAAATTTTTTGATAAAACTATTCCTAAATCAGTAAAACTATTTGTGGCTTCCAGATTTGAATTTCCAAGACGATACACATTTTCTGGATTTTTGTTACCAAGATGCATGACAAAACATTTTGAGGCAGCGAGCTTTAATTGTCTCGTATTCGCCCATTCATAGACTCTATTCAGTTCTGCTTGAATGTCAACAAAATTATTAAAGTTAGAGTTATAGGCTATAAAAATTTTTGCATCATCTGCGTAAAGTCTGATTTTTAACTTGTCTAAAACAGTAGAAAAATGCCATATTTCGCTGCCGTTCTGCCTCTACATGACCTTGAAAGGCAAATCACAGTGATTTTCAAGTTTTCCAAATTCATAGCTGAATATCTCTGCCAGAGTTTGATTTCGAACTCTACTGTTTTGTCTTGTTTTTGAGAACATATATACCTATATTGCATGTGAAAATGAGCGAAATCCGTGACTATCGATTTTGACCCAAAGCGACCCCCCTTAATTTGGCAAAATCGCCCGTTTTTGAAAAATGTCAGCATTGTATCTTTACACGCTGAGAAGCCCCCGCCCCCCCCCCCGAGATTTCGGCCTTAATGTTTCGAGCATATTGCAAGCGTATTCTATTAGGAAGAGCTGAGTGTCTTACTCTTGGTATTATTATAAACTCTTGGTTGCATTGACAACCAAATGCCAGCAAGGTAACCAGCCTAAGCGAGCGCCCCATTTGGAATGGCCGTCCACTCGCCGGTTTTAGAAATTTGGTTGGCCAACTATGTATGTACATTAGGACATACCGTGCCAACCTTACCACTACCAGCTTCAGACCTATTCCTCTCTCCGTGACCAATCTCTACAACGAAGTGATTTCTTTTTTCCATTTCATATATCTTTTCTCTTGTTATTGGTTTCAGCTTGTCCTTATTTTGCAGGAATGTTTTCTGGTTTTCTGTACTATTTAGAGGGTTTGAGACAAACAATATTTTGCAGGCAAATATTGCGTTAGACTGTGTGAAACACTGAAGTTCAGAAAGGGTGATTAGCTTTTCAAAGGATTGCAGCATTTCTAAAGTTATAAGCTATTATTGTGCCAAACTTTCTATCTCTATGGAAGTTACATACAATGATAACTAGCACCTGCTTGCCTTCGTTGAATGCAGTTTCAACTTGAACCAATTCTGCATTCTTCCCGTTGAGTCAATTATATACAGGGCTGAGGATTTTCCCATGCGCTTTTCTCAAATAGGTGCCATTATTGCTAGGTAAATGGAGAAGGAACGGTTTGACCAAAATTTTCTACCTTTTACGAAGGATGCTATCTTTTTATGACAAATGATATTTGATACAATCAAGTCTCTTGTGTACACATCGTTAGAGCTCTCAACTGTTCTAACGTTGGATTGGAAAAAGTTATAACACATTTGGCAGGGTAAAACGATCTTACTCTAGTGAAAGATCATAACTGTGAAGTTGTTTATGTATGCATACGCAATCGACCATGGTAATTTTAGAATATATATAAAAATTTTCAATGTTTTGAGGAGATAACTGAAGATAGGTATAAATAAGAAATCAGGTCGGTCAAGGTGATAAAATTTTTCAAATTTTCTAACCAATTGGATAATTAAGGTTAATGTATTTAGGTACATTTTTATGTGTTTCAATGCTGCATTACAATATGCCCCACCAAAAATAAGTCATCCAGCTCCGGAAAAAGGTTAAAGATAGTCGGGTTCGGGTATGTCCAAATACTTTTTCTTACATACGTATATACATGTATACATGTATATATGCATACATGTATATATGCAAATGCAGATGATTTATCTGAACTGAACTAAATATCTTGATCTGGTCATTCCAGGACTTTGTGGCTGCAAATCTGAAGGGAAGAGTCTATTTACTCTGAGATGTTTGTTGAATTGGCTGAGATCTGGTTGGATAGTTGGACCAATAGTCACCGGGATTTCAGTTGATCAATTTCTGAGGACAATAGATCAGAGGTCTGTCAAGTGGAATTGAGTAAAAATAGACTCGACTCAAGAACCCTCCTGGCAAATTAGATCCCAGCTATTTCAAATTTAAGCTTGAAAATTACTTAGAATCCATCTCCCCTTTGAGACACGGCCCTGACCGCATTCCCTATCTCAATCAACTTCTACTTAATGCCATAGCACTATTTAGCCTCGGTTTTAAGGACAACCTCACCAAATTAAATTCCAACTAAACTAGAGGCATTTCTGCCCAATTTTATAGGTATTGTGTTGTCTTTTCTACAGCTGCGCTCTCCTTCGCCCTTTCCCTCCGAGTCTGACCTACGCATCCTTTGAGGTTCTTCCTGTTTCTTTTTCAAAAAATTGACATTTCCTGCCCAAGTTTGACGTAAACTGTTTCTTATTTGATTTTATATATCTGGTGTAATTTTATTCTTGTAACTGATTTTAAGTAAACTACATTATACGCGCATTGGAAGCCTGAATATGATGTGGCACGAGAAACTCAAGCTTTGAAAAGTGTGGAATGTAAAATGCCAGTTAGTGTATCAATCTGTGCGTTTTCGGTTTCGATCACTGGATTGGAAATGAAGCATGTAAATGGATTAAGTGACGTTTCAGAAATTATTTTGTCGTTGCCTGGTTATTAGATGAAAGGTTGGGTATATGATTTCTAATGCATTCAGCTTACAGGATAAATCCAACTATGTAAAAACCACATGACGACATTTTGAAATAGTCTAAAGTTTTGAGTATATACAAAAGATTGAGTAGTATAAATGTACGCAATGACTTGTCCATCCTAATTATGATAATGATCTCAAAGTCTGATTTCAATTAATGTATGTAGCTTCCGTACAACCAACCATACACAGAATGTAGCATAACTATTTTCTACCTAGAACTCCCTCATTAACAAATCAATGCACCGGTGACATTAGGGGTAATTAATATAAGGTGTCCAATAAGATATTAGGCGAGTATGAAGGAAGCGCAAAGGGATGGGTTTGGTGGTTGCAGCTAGAGATGAGGACGAGCCGGACTTTTCCGGCTCGGCTCGGCTCGGCTCGGCTCGGCTCGCGGTCATACCCGGCTCGGCTCGGCTCGGCTCGAGAAGATTTTGAAAGTGGGTCGGCTCGGCTCGGCTCGGGTCGCTAAGCTTGAAATTCGCTTGAAAGGTAGTAAAAAAACTAAAGAAAATTTAAAATTAGGATGCAAAATTGAAAACTAAAAACAGTCTTCAGTGATGGTCGTTTTGTTTGAAGAAGTTCTGAAATATGACAAGGAAATTTGGTCGAATTACAAGGAAATTTGGTCGAATTCCGATTTTTGGTTTTTGTCGGCTCGGCTCGGCTCGGCTCTGAGTTTCAATTCTCCGGCTCGGCTCGGCTCGGCTCGCGAGCCGAGCCGAGCCGCGAGCCAAAATCCTCATCTCTAGTTGCAGCACTATTTTTCTGTTACAGTTTAGTTCAGTTTTCTGTACAGTTCAGTTTCAGTTTTCTGTACAGTTCAGTAACCCCCATTATTTGATGTTGCATTTCTGAGGTCGCAGTTTTGTGTCGAACGAGACTGATCTTGATCACAGCTCTGCCTGTTGAGTTGGGAAGCATTATTGTGACTCATTTTGCATTGTCAGTGTCAGAGAAAGCCGTTTCTTTGTGTTGAGAATGAGACTTGACGGATTTGTAAATAAAAAGTCCTCTCAATTGCTTTGAGTTGAGTGCAACCTGGAGGGTAAATGTCTGACTCTTCTGGCTTGTAATGTGTTTGGAATCTGATTATATGACAATTTTAATCCACATATAAAATTAGACATGATAACTAAACAGATTTTTTCAAGAGCAGATGTGACCAAGTGTGAACTAATTTTTCGAATACCTTCTTCCTCTCTTTTATAATCTCAATTTACCATGTCTCTCAGGACATGAATGTGTCTCCCTTTCTTGCTTTTCATATTTTCATATTTAAAGATGGTGAGGATAACACGTGAAGAATGCAATGCAGAAAATAAGTGTATTCTGTAAGCAAGAAACAATTTTTGTTAATATTCAACAGTCTCATATTAATGTATCAACAGGTTTGTCGGGACATGACAAAGGCGACATATATATGCCGTGCCCAAATCCTTATTTTGACTAAACTTCGGTCTGTGCAAAAAATAATTTGCCAAACCTAGTTTCGGCAACTGGTTTGCCCAGACCCGGTCTGTGGAAGACTAAGCGGGTCTTGTCACGTTTACCCCCCCCAGTACTCAAAATCCTTAAAACTTGACCAAATGAGCTAAAATTTGGTGTGGGTATGTTTTCGACCACGCTGAGTTCAAATATCGCAAAATTTTTCGATTTCGCGAAATTCGAAATTTTTCGATTTCTGAGGGGGGGACCAAGGGAAACCGAAAAATTTTTTGTCTTCGATTTTGCTGAAAAGATGTATATAGGGGTTTTCGGGGTCGTAGAACACGAATCTGAAGTCCGTTTTTCGATTCAGCTTTCCGTTCGCTCAGTATAAGCTTACATCTTAAGCTTAAAGCTTAAGCAACGTATTTGGGATCTTAGGGAGCAACGTATTTGGGATCATCCAGACCCAGTGTCTGTTAATTTTGTTTTGATACAGTCAAAAGCTTATTATGGGAAATAAAATTTATGCAGGAAGCCTGTTACAAACTCATGATACAGTGTTGCATGGGTATTCTATGTCTCTATTCTATACCTTGATGGACTGATAGAATGTTGAAGGGAAGGCTCGTTAGCACGCCATGTTGGAGTAATTTTAATTTTGAATACTTCTGAAGACTTTGTGGAACCGTAGAACAGAGGTGCCTAGTTTTTTCAAGTCGGAAACGGTACAGAAGTGTGGTCGGTCTTTCTGTATATACAACTGTGCAAACGTTGATGAATATTATTTATCTAATTGTCTTTCAAGACATTGCTGAATGCTGACTGCTGACTTAAGGGGGGTCCATTTCTGGTCAATTTTTCGACCATCTCCGATTTCGCTTATTTTCACACATAATGATCTTTGAGTGAGATATTTTAACGAGTTTTAAAATTAATCTCGTATCTCTTACCGTTGTTAAGTAATTTCACCTCAAAGTTGAGGTCCGCATGTGTTTAACATAGGAAACAGAACAAGTCGGCTCCTAAAAGGAGCATGATCTCGCAGCAGTATGTTTACAATCATAGTAAATTAGCTTTTAAGTATATAACATTATTAAAGTATACAGCATATAGTATTAGCCGTTTCATCGGCGTTACAGCTTACGATACGTGTGCTTGAGGGGTTTGTAGGTTTTACCCCAGCTCCAGAATATGAACTCACACCTCCCACAATAGCTTTTTGGGCAGAAAAGCAGTCTGCTTGCTCCAAAATAAACTGAAACTTAAAATTTACTGTACTTCCTCCTTCTAAATCTTTTATCTAGAAAAGCTTGCAGTGACAGCTTTCGAAGCTATTGCTGAATCTTTGATCTTGATTGGCGGCTATCCAACACAGGAATTAGTCATTATACTCAAGTAGTGCTGAAAATCCTCCAGTAATCAGTAAGAAACCATGGTTTAAGTTTAGCAGAATTTAGTTAGTTAAGTTACAAAAGTTTTCGCAGAAACTGTAACCTAACTTAACTTAGTAACACATGCTATAGAAATTCCAGGCACATACAAGTTTCAGTTAACCACCAGTTCAGTGTGTGCTACAGTCAAAATCAGGCGAAGCAACCGCCTGCTGGCAGAGAGCTTCTTGAAACTGGCAGCATTTGCTCCAGCCTAATTTGCATATTGTTGAACGCACAAATAAAAGTTATTTTGTCCTTTCAACCGGCGGGGGACTATTGTGAATATTTCTCATTATTGAAAAACAAAATTATACCATGCCCCCCGCCAGCCGTTTTCATAAAAATTTAAAACTTTTAGTACTATATAGTTAAAGCGATTGCATTGAATCCAAGATCGCGAAACAGCAGGCACATGAGGTTCAGCATTACAACAGTACCCCCTCCTGATAAAAACGTAATAAGAAACAAAGCCAGTGCTAAAGATAGGACGGATTTTCAGCCTAGTTTCTGTGTAGTTCGTTCAGTTCCAGTTTCGTTAACAGCTATCTCGCCTTTAGGCGAGATAAAAAGTGGTGATTTTTTTCTTGCGCCAAAAAAATCTCTGGACGAACAGTTGTAAACCTGCATAATTTTGTATTTATAATGTAGCTATAATCATAAACTGTGGTACGCTGGAAGTAGAATTTTGATTTAGGCTCTTAAAATTAAAAAATTTTTTATTTATCGAAAACAGTGGAAAATCGTCAAAATGCAACGTTTCTTGCAACTGAAAAGTGGGGGCTTCGGAAAGAATTGCAAATTACTCTAATTCAGAGGCCTTAATAAAAATTCGGGTCTTATCTCGTTTACCCCCCCCACCACTCAAAATCCATGTTTTCGACTACGCTGAGTTCAAATATCGCAAAATTTTTCGATTTCGTGAAATTAGATTTTTTTCGATTTCTAAGGGGGGACCAAGGGAAACCGAAAAATTTTTTGTCTTCGATTTTGCTGAATAGCTGTGTATAGGGGTTTTCGGGGTCGTACAACATGAATCTGAAGTCGGTTTTTCGATTCAGCTTTTCATTAGCTCAGCATAAGCTTACATCTTAAGCTTAAACCTTTTATATATACTGAGCTAACGAAAAGTTGAATCGAAAAACAGACTTCAGATTCTTTTTCTACGACCCCGAAAACCCCTATACACAGCTTTTCAGCAAAATCGAAGACAAAACATTTTTCGGTTTCCCTTGGTCCCCCCTTAGAAATCGAAAAAAATCGAATTTCGCGAAATCGAAAAATTGTGCGACATTTGAACTCAGCGTAGTCGAAAACATACCCATACCATAACATACCCATTTTAGCTCATTTGGTCAAGTTTTAAGGATTTTGAGTGGTGGGGGGTAAACGAGATAAGACCCAAAAATTCTAACTCCTGGGTTCCGTAGTACTTGAATTGGTGGTTCCATTGATACCAATGGTTCCATTGTATGTTTTTCCAGTTTCGAGATCTTTTTGGCGCAAAAATGGGCATTTTTAGCAAAGTTTTCAACATTTCGGTTTTTTTGAAAATTTGGCTAAATTCCGACAACAGTAAGGTCCTAATCTGCCTATTTTGTATTCCAACTTGTGTACTCATGTCTCTGGATCTATTTGCAGCATGAATTATCCAGTACTTCTCAGTGTGCCAAACGGGACCCTCGACTCGAACCCCGAATTTCTCAAAACAGCGATTTTTAAAATTTTTCAAAATATGGCATATTATACATCAATCGAAAGCTCTCATTGCGGGCATGAATTTTTCTCATAGAACTGTGGGTGCGAAATGCTTATATTTTAAGATAACCGCTGCTAAAGGAAGAACAAGGGCCTTGGTTTCTCCGACAAATTCTTTTGAGAAGTTTATTATCAAGCCCTCTGGCTGAAAACTGTACGAAAATGTTTTTCTTAATAGTTATTAAAGGTGTGTAACAAAATAAGCTAAAAACGTAGAGTTGATCGCTAAAATTTGCCTCGGTTGGCTGCAACACCATTGTGCTCGCTCATATTCAAATTGCACACAATTGATGGCTCGCAACTTACGGAGAACTGAACGAAACAACTCAAAATTTAAACTTGATATGCACGACATATTTGGCTAACTTATGTGTGAAAATGAGTGAAATCCGTCCCCTAAAAATTTTTCATGATGGACCCCCCCCCAACTGACTACCATCTCTTGACGTTACATACAATACTGTATATGCGTTACTTTTCTTGCAGCTACCTCACCCCAGTTGGTGCTCCAGTTAAGCCCGGTTCATACTTCGTGTGCTTTGTGCTTTGGCCTTTTGTGCTTTTGTGCTTTGTGCTTTGTGCTTTTCTAATTCATACAACCTTATATTTTTGTTTTAAAATTTTGCAACCAACTTTTTTATTTAATTTGTGGCTGAATATGCATACTTTCACTTTGTATGTTTCCATATGTCAGGTGACTAAATCTCTATTTGTGCTTTACTGTCTCCACAAGAAGTATGAACGCATCCTATAAACGTACGTATGAGCACAAAACACAAAGGACAAAAGCACAAAGCACAAAAGCATAAAATGTATGAACCGGGCTTTAGGGGTACTGCCAGCTTAGAACGTATGCATTTTTGAGGGAAGAGGGATGCTGACATTGAATAATTGCTATAGCTATATAGCTATAGCTATATGGAGGGATGTGAAATGGGTGCTAGAGTTTATTTTGCAAGCTCTAGACTTGACATGATCCTCCACTTATGGCGCAGTAGGAAACCACTGCGCTATCAGAGGATCATGCGTTACTTGTAAGAATTAAACTTCAAAATAAATGAGTCTAATGTCAATTCGAAGATTAAGAGATGGCAAAGTCTCTATGGATTTGAAACAACAAGACGTTTTAAATACGTGTTTTAAATTGAATGATGTTTTTGCTTATAACTTCGATGTTAAGTACGAGGTTTATTTTATGATGATACCAAAACTCTATGGTTTTTATATCATATGGCTAATGCAAATATATATGTTTGTTGGTTCACACAAAATGAGCATTCCTGTTCCGAAATCCGGATCCTTTTGACACTTTCGCTCAGTCATAAGAAGGAACTCAAACTTTGCATGTCCTCAGGGGTTTTCATCAGCTAAAATACACAAGGTACTTAGCTAGAATTCCTATTTCAAGTTGACAAATTGTTTGTTAAAGCTTACTTTTTGGAGTTTAGCCATGCTGGCATTTCAGATGAAACCTCATTTAAGTCTCTTAATGACCATGTAAAGCGCATTACTTTTATGTGGTGTTTATGTAATCTATCATTTTTCAATAATTCAAGTGCCTAATAAAACTTATTTTTTCAGAGAAGTCAAGGTGAAGTTCAGTCTCAGTCTTTTTCTTCTAGAGACCCAACGAGAAATGCATGTTGTTTTGTGATTTATTGGGATCAGTTGAATTTTCCTAAATATCAACTTTTCCTAATTTTAGGTACGCATGCTGCGTACATTGTACATTTCCTGTGAAAAATTTGAACATTTTTTACTAATTCCATTATGTATTTTTAAAGGTGGTTTGCTTGCTGTTATTTTTGCTTAGTTTTTAGTGAGATAGGACAGTATTACTGTATCATAGTGCATCAACATGTTGTATCTAAAATGACAACCTTGAAAAACACAGTACCATTCGACTATCGCAACGCACTGAAGATTATATAGGATTCCTTGCGCTTCCCCTCCAGCCCAAGCTTTTGAATTTGTAAATAACGTTGACATTTTGTATGGGTGCATACGGGAGGTTAATGAATTCAAAAATTCAAAATTTTAAAATAATTTAATTAAAATTTTTTTAAATTTTTGGATGTATGCACTCATACTAAATTACAAAGTTATTGGTGCAAAATTCAAAGCTAGGGTTGATGGGAAAGCGCAAGATATTCGATTGTATCGTCATTCCTATCTTTGTCTGCAAGCTTCATTGTCATCTTTCAAACTGAGTAAAAGAAATTTACCTATGATTGCGGAGTAAAACCCATGTAAATACTGGTAGTAACTGTTTTAAATAACTAGTTTCGGAAAAATTGTCAAAAAACGTTTTTGAAGTCATCGGTCTTGCTGCCTTTGTTTGCAAAATAACGAATCAACCTTTTAGAAACACTTTCTTAACTAAGAAAAGACTAATCGAGTTTTACACTGATTTATTTTTATTGCAGTTTTTATCTAAGAGTAATTTAATTTTATTATTAGCCCCCTAAAATCTGTTTGCTGAAGACTTCTCTTATTAAGGGGGGGGGGTCGTTGTTCGGCCAATTTATCGATCTTCTCCAATTCTACTAATTTTATGTGTATATATATATATATATATGTATATATGTATTTATATATATAGATTTTGCAGTGCCTTACTGTATTAGTATTGCGCTCACTATATTAATATTACTCCAATTGTTTATAGGGTAGAGCACTTCAAAGGTGACCTCGACAGGTGTTAAACATACATAGTAAAATGAAAAAGTTGGCTAAAATGTTTGTGTCTAAAACATTTTCGCTGTGTGAAAGATTCACAAATGTTTAGGACATATTGTAGAGTGAAGCTTTGGTGCTTTTTGGTGGTTTTTAAGCGACCCATGTTTGGTGAATATTTGACGAAGGATTTAGGGAAATAGTCACTCTTTGAACAACGAATAACAGGTCTAACAGTATTCTTTCTTTATTCTAAACGATTGACAACTAGAGTTGTTGGCCGGCCGGCCGGCCAAGAGCAGAGCCAATCTGACCGGCCAAGGCCGGGTTAGAAACAACTGGCGGACCGGTCTTCTCAACCAAGCCAAAACGTGATATTATCTGTAAGACATAATCAGGAGTAACTGTATGCATAATTTAATGCTAAAAATCTTGCAAAATGCACCAATATAGGTCTGAACTAGTTCCGGCCAGGCTATTGGCACCGGCCGGCCGGCAGGCTGGGACAAGCCACAAAACCGGTCGGACAACAACACTATTGGCAAAAGATACAGGAACGGCGTTTAGATATAGATGCACATGTATATGTTAAGCAATCTTTCGGTACCACTGTCGTCCTTTTAGACTCCTGATAGTGAATGCAAAAAATTAGAAACCTCAAAAGCTCCAAGAGCTCAAAAGTGCATTCTTTCATTCGTTCATTCATTCATTCATCAAAACATTTCTTAAAACTGCTGTAAACTCGTAAAACGCACAATAGCTAAATTTCGTGTCACCGCACATTTGTCGGGTTTTCTGGAGCTTTTAAGACCTGTTCAGCCAAATCCAAAAATGGCCCTCGGCCTACATGTCTATTATATCATGGCACAGAAGGGAACTTTTGGCCGATTCTTTTTCAACCGAACAGTTTTGAGAAATAGAGGTTCAAAAATTTTTATGTTGAGCTGAGCCTGTTCGTAGGAAATATTTGCTAATTTCTTGCTAATTTTGCTAGTTTCGTAAACTCTTGTGAATTTACTTATTATAGGCTTTAAAACAATATATAAAGGCAAAGCTCTTTCAAACTCCTAATAGCGAAGTTATAGTTTCAAAAAATCACACAAAAGCACTGCACAAAAGATTACCAGTTCCCATCACCTGAAGCCGGTGACAATGGGTTCGAGCCAGCTTTTTGGGTGCTTGGTGGCGTGCAACTATCGTTCATTCTTTTATTAACTTTTGATTAAAATTTTGTAAATAAAAATCTATATACGCTATATACAAATCTATAAAACGATCTTTGGGGAATAACCTTGGCTGAACCTACGTTCGTGATGAAATATTTTTTGTGAACTGGAGTGGCTTAGGTTAAGTATGCTAGGAAGCTTATCTCATTCGTCACACTCAAATAGTTTTCATGCGGAAACTCAACTTGACAATTGTGGTACTGCTGAAGTGTATGAAAGTGTTTCAAAGTTGGCAAGTTTTGGTTATTCCTTGAGATAACCTAAAAAGATAGGTAGCAGAGCCAGATAAAAGGTGACGTGTTTAAGCTAGTGGAAGCTTTATGTCAGGCTAACTCTAGTAGAAAAATGTCTAGATAGGTTGAACCTGAACCTTCTAGGAATATTTTGCTCTATTTAAGGTTTATGAATCAACCCCTTTTTCTGTCCTCTGTGGGACCCAATTCAGTAGTACCACTTAACGGCCTATTTTCCCTTCAGAAAATGGCTTAATTTTGTCCAGGCTAAAGTGGAATCTAGAATGTCGACAACGGCGGCCCACAATCTCAGTTTATCAAATCATACCAACAATTCTTCCATTATTTTTCCCTACAATGAGTCCCTGCTGCAGGTGAAGCGAGTGATTGGCTACGTTGAACTGATCATTGTCTCTCTGGTCGGGATCCCCATGAATTGTTTCGTTCTCTGGTTGGGATCCATGCTAGTTCGTCGATCCGGTCACGCGAATCAGATGATCGTTATGAGTATGACGGCGGCGGATTTGATCTTTACTCTGATTCATGGCCCGCTGATGTTTCTACAGTTTGCCTACAACTATGTCATGCCGGTGCCTATATGCTTTCTAATGTATGGTGCAACCTATGTAGGATCAATCGGCTCCAGTCTTAGCCTACTGTTACTTAATGTGGACAAGTTTGTCTATCTTCACAAACCGCTGCATTATGGTATTATTGTGAGTAGACGAAAGATCCTATCTGGTATCGCTATCTGTTGGTGCATTTCTCTGTCCTGGACTTCGCTGATACTGTTCGGACCAGCTACTAATTTCGATTCGGCTACCTGCGGATTCACTCCACGAGCAATAGAAATCTACATATCCTTTCTAGTGCTCTTCTTTATGTTGCCTATCTTCATATCATTTGGCATCAGTATGTACATTGGCTTGCTAGTTTTCAGAACCAGAAAACTGGGCGAACTGCAGCACGGGCGAAAAAATGGCGCTGAAAAGCGACTGATGACGCGCCACACCGCACCATCACGGCGCAAATCCAATGTTGCTTCACAGCACCTGAAATCTATAGTATTTGTCTTTAGCACAACCTTATGGTCTGTAGTCACCTGTTTACCGTATCGTATTAGTTATATAGTATTAGAGCTGGTTTCTTTGCCCACCGATCAGCTACAACGGGCAGCTACAATATTTATGTGCTTCTTTATGATTATGTGCGTAAATTCGGTGGGCAACCCTTTCATTACCATCATTACTCAGCGAACTTACATAAGATTGGTCAACGACCTATGGTGGATTGTAACAGGACGAAAGAGGAAACCAGATTTCAAGAGTGTTCGAACCAGTGTATCGACTCGTATCAATGCCGACGCTCGCAGCTCCCTGGCTTCTCAGGCCTGCGCCTCTCCGTCTAGGAGACCGCATGTCCAGTTTCAGCAGAACTTTTTTACCGATGTCAGCAGTTGCTCACCGAAGAAAGAAAGTCTGCTGATACTGGATTCATCCTTTTAATATTTGTCACCAGACACGAAATGCAGCGGGATGTATTTATGGAATTTAGCCTTGTTTTAAACGATTACTACATACGTATTAAAGACAGTAGCTAGTTGTACTTTAGCACACACTATGAATTTTCGGATAATTACATAGTTTTTTATAAAAATGTTTTGTAGATACATGCGAAAATGTAAATTTAAAAGTTTGATTCTTCTTTTTCGGCAAATTAATCCAACAACCTTCGGATTTAAGATTTAGGAGAATGAATACTAGTTGGTGTTGAAGTTTGATTCAGGAAGTAAAAGTTGTTTTATGAATAACGGAGCTACGGTAATGGCCGCTGCCGTATTACATATATCGTCCTCCCTATAGCTTTTTCGTATCAATTACATGACTGTTAGGTTACGATGACTTTTAGTTGCAAAATTCCATATGAGGCGTGTTTTGGAAAGCTCTTGTCATCCCCTCACCCACTTGTATCAAATGAGTTGGTAGATAAATAAATATTATGCCTTCCTATGCCAATTTGTTAAGCTAAAGCGTTAAGACCGATGCATACTCCGGACGGTCAGAGAAACGGCACAACGGAGAAACAGTTCAAGAATAAGTGTCGTCGATTCATCCGTTCTCAACGAGAACGGAGCGATGGGGAATCGGACAACTAAACACATTAACCATATACTAAATTTTAATTCACATTTGCTGAAATTTCCAAGGTTTTGCTCAGTATTTACCATAGTAAATTGTACAGTGACTCATTCTTCGGTTGTCCCGTGTCCGTTGTTGCGTTGCTTGCTCAGTCATGAACCAAGGAGGCGAAGAAATTATCCTTTTCTCCATCGGTCGGTTTCTCGATTTTCCGGATTCACCTAGTTGGATGCTTTTCTAAGTTCCTTCTACTTTGGGTTGTGGCTGTCAGCTCAGTGAATTCCAAGTTAGAGGAACATCTGATACAATTTTTATGAAAACAAAACACCGAAGTTTTGGCCTGTAGTCAACTTCCTCCATCTTTATCTCCAGCACAGGGTGAAAACCTTCGGTACTTCTTGTCTTTGTTAGTTCGACAGCACGGAGTAAGGGAAAAGCACGCAATTTTCATTACCCAGTACTCAGAAGTTGTCAAAACAACATAGTAGTACGCACGGAATTTTAGTGGCCATTATTATGTACAAACAATCTATATATCATCAATCATGAATGATTGTGGCTGGACATAATTTTAGTTTTAAAATCCAGATTATCACAATCTGTCACAGTCACTATATGCTGGTCTCCTCGCTTAGAATGGGTTTGAAAGAATCTGGCATTTTATTTATTGAAACTGCAGAATTGTTTGTTAAAACAGAACTAGTTAGTGAGTAAACTAAAAGTTGATAAACATATATCATTATTGTGTCGTATCTCAATCTAGATGAACGATTGAGAATGCAAGCAATTGTAGAATAGTACACTGTATGAGCTTCAGAAAGACTTTGCTAATACAGGAACTGGCGTGATCTACCCACGATGGACTATTTGGATTTAATTTACTTCAGTATAGATGAAGGTAATACAACTTGCACTGTTTGAACGCTTTAGAGATTAGAGATAAACCCAAGGTTTCTTTTGTTTTGAAGATTGAAACTAGTTTTAGCCCGAGTTTCAGTTTCTCTTTTTCATCCAAATTAATTTCAGTTTCAACTTCAGTGCGGCTTAAACTGTTTCATTTTCAGTTTCAGTTCTCTTACCAAATAAGTCAGTTAAAAATAAATCAGTTCCCAGTTGTTGCAAATAAGAATCGTAATAACTTAGTACCATGGTTGAGCCAGGAATATAACCACAGACGCTCTCCCACTACTAGGACTGGCAAAGAATTCACTGCTCTCTTGCGTCCAGGCGGTTCGTCGTGGCTTATAACATCGCCAAGGAAAGAATTTAGGAGACTGCGCCTTAAGACTTTAGCCTTTAAGCTTAAAACTTTAGATTATTTCTAAACTAACGAAAATCTGGGGAACCAAAATTTTTTATACCTCCAATTTTGCATGTAAAAAGTTGCATCCGGGGTTTTATGGGCCGCTCAACACGATCCTGAAAATATTTTCTCGATTCAACTTTTCGTTAGCTAGAAATAAGCTAAAGTTTTAAGCTAAGCTTAAGCTTGCATCTAGCTAACGAAAAGCTGGATCGAAAAACAGTTTACAGAGTCGTGTTCAGCGACCCAGAAAACCCCTGTACGCAATTCTTTAGGAAAATTTGAGCTGAAAAATTGTGTGATTCCCCTTAGTTCCCCTTGAAAAACTTAAAAAGGACTTAGTATGCAACGCGGACAGTTCTCACTTTAAACTGTCTACAGATGTTGCACAATTTGAAGTTTTTTTGGTTTGGGCTCACCCACTTGTAGGCAGACGACGTGGCCCGTCAGTGGTGCTCTCTGCAGACCGCAGTCAAGAGGCGGAGAGACGAAGATCATGGACAGAAACATGATCCCCAAGCAGAACTACCATACGGTTATTTCAGTCACGCCCAAGGCAACAGCAGTCGTTTATCCGACTGCAGTTGCCCCCCCGCTTGGTAATAGCAACTATGATGGAGGAAAGCTAACAGCCTGCTCGGAAGGCAAAAGGGATAAAAACAGGGCTGCAGAAGCGGAGTCGTTGGGGGAGGCCGAGCTCTAAGATAGGAAAGGTTGAAACATGCGGTCTGAGAAGCTCCAAAAGCAAGTAAAACTTTTGGCCATCAGTGTTAAATATCAGGGATGTAAACTGGGTCACTTTTTGTGACCCATGACCCACTCGACCCAAACATAAATTTGACCCAGACCCAGAGTGACCCATAAAATTTTAAAATTTAGTGACCCAGACCCAAATGACCCAAACGTTTTCGTGACCCATACCCAACTGACCCAAGAATGTTCGTGACCCAGGCCCAAATGACACAATAGAATAACTTGACACAGACTGACTTTACCTAAACGAGACTGACCTTTTGTTAAGTGTTTATGAAAGTCTCTTTCTTATTTTTTGGAAATACGCAAGAATAAGTACATTCCACTCATAACTTCGATTTATCGAATTTGCAACCCCAGACAAGATTTTATATTAAAGGAAATGTGAGACGAGCGATCTTTCACGATTTCCCAAAAGCCCTCACTATTGATTTTTTTGAAGAATAACTAAATTTTCGGACGGGTGTCATCATTAAAAAGCTTAAAATTTTTCAATAATTTGAAAATTTAACTTAATAAGGGGAAAGAAACGGGAAGGAAACTAAGGAACTTAAATTTTTCTGAAAGCATTTGTAGGTTTTTATGCATTTAAATTGTTTTAAAACCATTTAGTTAGCCTTATAATTTTAAAAATTTGCTCAAACTGGAAACTTTTTATTACTCTTCCAATAATGATGGAATTTAAGGAAATAATTACCACTGCAGCATGTTGCTGGCCATTTTACTTATGAGATCTGAGTGTTTGATGCTGTAAAATTTTAAAATCGAAAGAAATATGTCCACCTTGTTACGTGATTTTACTATGTAAACCGACTGAAATAGAATAGCATGACAAGTCACACCCAATTCTACTGATTTCTGCGAAATGAGTACTGAATTTAACTAATGTGTTGGTGATCGCGCCGAAGGCGTGAAAAGTTTTTTGAAGCGGTGGGTTTACCTTTAAAACTTGCTAATATTCCTCCACAAAAATTCAAACTTTAAAGATTTGGCAAGACTCTGTGACCCAGGCCCAAAATGACCGTCTAAAGTTTCTGACCCAGACCCAAATTGACCCACAGGAAACTTGACCCAGACCCACCCTGACCCAAGGGCTTCACAAAAGTTGTGAGCCAAGACCCAGTGACCCAGCCAAAAATAGCGACCCAAACGACCCATGGCCCAATGACCCATGACCCAGTTTCCATCCCTGTTAAATATGTATGAATGGAGTTTTTCAAAATATTTGAAAAATGAAGAAATGGTTTAAGTTAAGTTTTTTAGGTTTTTGGGTTTCATCGAACATTTCCAATCTACAGGAACTCTCAAGCAATGAAAACAATTGTTTTCCTCAGGTTGCAATGGAGACACAGGGGACCTTTTTCACCCCCCATGCCCATCACAACCTGAGAATTCTAAACTAAACGTATCTAAGTTAACTCAATTTAAAGAAATGGCGACAACTTAGCTGGCAATCGGTCCTTTCAAAATCCATAATCCTTGAAAAATCCACAAAGTGAAATTGATTTGTTGGACACAGGAGGGACCATGCACGCCTCCTGTGCCGTAGATCTTCTCTCTGAAGTACAAACCAAAATTAAAATTAATATGTTCTTAAAACTTACGTGAAATGCAGCCACCTGCTGCAAAGCACCGGATCGTATCCAGTTTATTCTTAACTTTGTAGAATAAAGTCAATTTGAAGTTTTGCGAAAGTAAGCACAAGTGTGCTTTTGCCTTAGTGTCGCCAAAAATTTCTAATTTATGGTACTACAGCCACGTCGGAATTCTAGGGGAGAGAAAAGAAAGAAAATGGAAAGAATTCTTTAAAGAATAAAATTTGGCATATATTTTCTTTAATTTAATTAAAAGACACAGAAAAGCGGCTTCTCTGTACCTTAGCTTCGTATCTAGTCTCTTTCTGCTTTACTGAGAGTAAGACACAAAGTAAGATTAACAGCTGTATTATTGTAACATATGCATTTATAACATATACCACATATATTAAAGCAGGTAGGAGCCCTTCGCGAGAGACCGGCATGTTGGGCCGCTTACGCAAGATTGACTGACAGCTGAAACCTGAGTCTGCTTAATGACTGTTTCTTCTTTGAATAAAGAAAATTAAATGCTTCTTCTACCGCAAGAAAAGAAAAAAGGAAAGAAAATTTACAGGAACTTTTCCCCCTAAAATAACGGCGTGGCTGTACTAACGTTGACGTATGCGGCATAAATTATAATTGGAGGATTTACCTCCGGAAGGGGCTCCACGGTTGTCGTCGTTACCAACCCCACGAAACAGCAACAGGATGACCAAAGAGAACCAGCGTTGCAGAAGGAACATAATCCTGTAAATAAGCAGACAGCAGTTGAATAAGTATGTTCTAAATAAGTACAATATATTATTGTACATGTGCACAGTTATGACATATTACGTTGTTGAATGAAGGTTGGGGTGGGATAGTTGGATTAGGCGGAGGTGGATAACAAACAGGTAGGATGGGACCAGCACCCTCCACAGTTACTCCTAACTTTTAACTATTTTGGTAGGGGCCCAGAATTTCCCGCATAAACCAGAATTTTACAAATGTGTTAGGGTGCAAGTCGACCAGGGCAAGGTGCTCGATTAGCAACATGTAAGCTTTAAGTTTTCTTCTGACAATTGCCCCTCGCGTCCTTGCCCATGACCGTCGCCCACAGCTCCGGAGCTGCGAGGGGCACGACGGTGGTCGGCAGCCCAACCACACCTATAATTAAAATAAACCGTTAACTTGGTTGTGACTCAACGTTAATCCATACTTTGATTTAAATTCGTTGCTATTAGAAAAGTTGAAAATAATTTCTTTTAATTTTGTTTTAGTGTAACCCTTACTTGTGATATTACTCAAAAGTAGACCGACCCTGTCTTTGAAGTCACAATAATTTTTACAGCAAACTAAAAATCTCCTGAGTTCATTTTTTACTACGAAATAGCCGCATTGGGAGGATATGTTTCCTCTTAGATCTGGCATGTATGTGACTTCAAAGTCAAAATCATCCCTTTTGTCGTACAACTTGTAGTTGAAGTGTCCATTCTCAATTTTTATACTCAAATCTAAAACATCAGCTTCTGTGTTGTTTTGATTTACTTGCTTTAAGGTTAAACTACTGGGGTAGATATCTTTGTGTACTCTTTTGAAAGTTCCTTTGTCATTGAATGTCGTAATGTCATCCATGTATCTGTACATTGATTCTAAATCACTAATAACCTCGTAATCCCGAGCGTTTAACTTTTTCTTAATATATTCTAACTCGTAACCGGACAATAGCAAGTCTGCTATATATGGAGCTGCGTTAGTTCCCATAGGAACTCCGATATTTTGCTTTATTACTTTCTTTCCGATTGTGAAAAATGTGTTTTCCACTATCCATTTTAACATATCTAATACTCTTTGTTGGTTAAATGCTCCTGGATTGTTAGCACTGCACCAGAACGCTGCTTTCCTGTTTCCTGTTATAAAATGTGTATCATTCCTAAACGCCAACTTAATTAGTGAACCAACTGTCGTTAAAATGTCCTTATGTTCTATGTTGGTGTACAGTTGTCCAAAATCGTAAGTGTCGACCGATCTAGCTGCGCCTTTATGTGACATACTAACTATATCTTTAACAATATTCTTAGAGTTGTTGATTGCCCAGTACAGCTTCACACCTCCGTGGTTCCTCTCTATTGCCCTACAATAGTTTTCAGTGCGCTGTTGAACCCTCTTAAGTATTCTTCCCATTGTCTCCGATAATGCTTTGGTTACACATTTCTTACTGGCAATGATAAATCGGAACCCTGTCGGTGTTTTATGAAATTTTGGTATCATTTGAATATAGGGTAGTTCTCTTTCTTCTACTGGTACTTCTATTCCTAGTTTCCTACTTTGTGAACTGAGTGTGTTACAGATGTTGTCAATTGTTTCCCGTTGCTCCATATAAGTTGGAAGTCTATTGTTGGTACAATTTACTTCCTCTATTAATCGTTCAACATAAAATTTCTTACAAATGAATGCGTAGTTTTGTGCTGCTTTATCGACAAGTGTTATCACATATTTGTCCTGAAGTTTCTTAACTTCACGTCTTAATTGAACATAATCAGGGATGCGTTCCCTCTGAGGTATTGCTCTGTTACCGTGTTCCCACCAGGTGTTTAATATCGCAGTCTTCCAAGGATTACATTCTTCAATCACGGTTTTCTTGCCACTGTATATTTTATTCAAATATTGATTTAGTGAATGCTCCAGTTCTTGGAAGCACTCTAGTTTGTTGAGCCTCTTCGTCAATCTGTATTTTGTTCCACGTCTAAGTATTTCTCTAAGTTCTGTATCTTCTATTAGTGACAGATCTCCGGAGACCACATGTCCGAAATGTGGGTCCACGTATGTAGAGTTTCTACAATCACAATCCTTGCCATAGTATAAGTCTCCTTGGTCATTAGTTTGAATTTGTTTACACGTCTCTTTGTAATTAAAACATTGCAATGCAAAAGGTGTATCGTACTTATATAGTATTAAAGGTCTTGCATATTGGTTTTTGTCTGGGTCTGGCCACAGATCCAGTATAGCTCTGCTAGACAGAATTGTTTGTGGTGGAATTATATCAAAGTAGTTATTTGGGTATTTGATAAACAGTTTGGGTCTGTTAGCTTTTCTTTTGTTGACCATGGTTTTCTCTAATCTACTTTTACAAATATCAAACATTAGGTTGTCTAAGGGGTGGGCTGTTCTTCCTGATAAGTGCAGGTAAAGTTTGGATATTGTTTTCCTTCTCCAATGCATTAGGGTAGTGTATACGTCTTTCCTTACCACGTATGTATTAGATTGGTTTACACACTGTTGGTTGAAGCGTCGGTGTACATTACTTACGAAGCTTGGGATATCCATTACTATATTCTTGTTTTTGTTTGAAACTTTTTTCCCTCTTTTCTTTCCGCTTCTTCTATTCCCTTTAAAGTTATTGATCACTGGTTGTCCGTAACACTCTCCTGCTAGTCTGTCGTTAAGACCGTAAGGATACTTGGTCCTTAATCTTTTAATCCAGAAATTTTCTCGGTCTAGTCTGTTGGTTGCACTATCGTTGTCACTAAATTTTTCTATTACTCTTACTTTCATTTTACCCTTGCACAGTCCCGATTTGAAATGGTCTACCAGATACTTACAGCCCTGTTTGCCTTGTTCTATAGACCTCCTATGCTCGCCGAACCTTTCTCTTAACTGTCTGCCCGTTTCCCCCACGTACTGTACACCACATCCGCTGCAAGTGATTAGGTAAATTAGGTTGCTGCTGCCGCAGTTAACTAAAGTTGAATTATCATGTAACTTCATGATGTATTTTTTACAGTTGAACGCACCCTTGAACTTAAGGTTACTCTCCACGAAATTACAAGTTAAGCACCTTGGTTTGTTGCATCTTTCTGTGGCTAACGTAGGTAGTAGTATAGCCCAAGTAAGCTACCCAGACTTACTTGAGCTTTGTCGCTATAGTGAACTTAACGTTATACGAGACGATTAAACGTTAGAGCGTTGTTTACCGCGGCGTCCCAAATGCACTGGCAGCGACAGACAGCACAGTAGGAACGAGGCGATTCTATCTGATAATCTATACTAGGCAAGCAACGTTTACATAAACTCGTCCATAATACTTGACCTTAAAGGGCTTTAATCCTGAAGGTTAATCTTGACTTCAAGGTAGTAACTGTGGAGAGGCCTATCCTTACTACAAACATTAAGCGATGATAAGGGAGCAATAAGAAGTAGACCGCCTTAACCTTCATTCACAATAGTGATCCTAGCTACGTACGCAGAACACACCGATTTTACTCTGATTATATTTGCAAATCGAAAACCTTTATTCTCAGATTCCAAACAATAACACCAAAAATAATCCAAAACATACATATCAAATAACCATACTGATAAAGTATAGCAGCCAGCTTATCGAGACAGGTGCTTAGGGACAAAGGGTCCTCCAGCCTTTTCAACATAACCGTCAGGTAGGTTATGTACAGTATAGGTGGAAGTCTGATCCCCGATGGTAACCGAGATAACCGGGTCAAGAGGCCTGTCATCCACTCTGACTTTTTCTTTTGCTGCCACGACCTTATGTTCCACCAGTTTGTTAGAGAGTTTCAATAAGTATCCCTTCATTTGTGCCTTTATGGGTTCGTAGTGCCGGGTCATACTGATAGGATCCTTTTTCTCAGCTACTCTCTTTTGATTGTACTCCTTCAAAAGATTAGCGTTGGCCATAATACGGTTAACCCAGTCCGGTCTAATGAAGGAGACAATCAGATCTTTCGTCGGTTCCTTATCCTTTGAAGTCGACGGTTTGTCAGTAGATTTCAGACGGTGAGCTTCCTTGATTTCATTTTTCGATAACTTCTTCTTGGCATTGGCAAAGATATTCGCATTGATAAATGAAACCACAGTGTCTTCCAGAGACTCTCTGGTTTCATTGCTATTCTCTTCCAGACCTTTGATGATCAGGTTATTCCTTTTCGACTGCTGTTCAAGGAGCCGGCAGCTGCGGGCGTTGGCGGCGATGGCCTTATCTCTCAGTTCGAACTGTCCGTCCAACTCAACTTTCAGTTCCTCCTTCATCGCACTGACTTCTCTCTGTACAAGTTGCACAGTATTGATAGGGATTGGATCCCCACCGCCATAGGCACCGTTACCCGCCACACCCGCACCCGCAGGTACCAGCCAATTACCGTCCGATCCCGAGCCACCTCCTCTGGAAGGAATAGATACCCGCGACACACTAGAGACCGATGAGGACATGCGGCTGTTGGGAGAATCGGTCCTTGGTTTCTTATGTTTGGATCTAGGCTGATGGCCGGAGCTCCCTTAAACAATCACAAACGAACAACCAATCATTATATAGGTACGAATAATAATATAATATAATACTATACAGTTGGTTAAGCTATAAAGCCTAGGCTTTACAGCGGTTTGGTTAAGACCGAGGCCTCCATACGGAGCCTGGCCTGTTGGTTAAGCGCACCCGCACGAGGCACGTACGCTAAAAGAATACGCAGTTACTATGTACACGTCAGCTTGACTTTTCTTTGGTTCTGCATACCCGAGTTTCCTCGAGTATGCGAAGATGAAAACCCAATTACATTCTACCATAAACTAGACTAACAACTATCCTAGCCGTAATAAAACACTATCTGTCCAGGGACTGGCTGACTTCAAGGTCAAACGTCTTGTGAATTCAACTTGACTACAGGGTGTACTAATATACAGTAGCCTCACCGAGGTAGTGAACTTGCAGTTGGCATTAGTGTTTCTGAAAGCGCCAAGGCGCAATACCCAAGTGAGAGGGTGGGAGGTCCGCCAATGCGGCCTGCACCTTTCCCTCTATAGGGTAAAGCAAAAATAATTGGAGGATTTACCTCCGGAAGGGGCTCCACGGTTGTCGTTATGCCTATGATCATTATGCCTATGATATAAAGCCCCTTCAAAAATTTAGGTTCAAGTACATACAAGCCCTCTCAAAATTTTCTTGGGACCCGCCTCCACAGGAACCGACAACATAAATAAATAAAGACAATGATTAAACATTGTATCGCGGATCCTTTTTAATAACCTAAATACGTATTATACCTATTCTGAGTGTATGTATGTTCTTACTTAGGTGCTGAACTTCTGAATAATACCGAACCGGAACCTGTTCACGGAAACTTGTCAGAAAATGTCAGCACAGAAGAAATCAGCATCATGCTGCCAAGCAATGTTATGTTCATGTTAGCTTTTGCTGGCTATGTGGAGCTGATTTTGGTAACGCTGATCGGTATCCCAATGAATCTATTTGTACTTTATTTGGGATCAAAACTGGTACGCCGTTCAGGACACAGAAATAAACTGATTGTCATGAGCATGACTACCGCGGATTTAGTTTTCTGTTCGATTCATGGTCCGGTGATGTTTCTCCGATTTGCTTGGAAA
This sequence comes from Trissonchulus latispiculum, assembly GCA_030248195.1. Taxonomy (NCBI): domain Eukaryota; kingdom Metazoa; phylum Nematoda; class Enoplea; order Enoplida; family Ironidae; genus Trissonchulus; species Trissonchulus latispiculum. The sequence goes on along the minus strand of JASAND010002134.1, from coordinate 35,292 downwards.
TTAGCCATTCCGAAGGAAGCCTGTATTCTGGCCTTCAGTGCTTCCTATATTGGCAGCATTAGCTCAAGCCTTAGTCTACTTTTATTGAATGTGGACAAATTTTTATATCTTCATAAACCTTTGCACTATCGGTTAATTGTCACCAGGAGAAAGATTGCACTGGGAATTGCATTGTCTTGGTGTATTGCCACGTCTTGGGCTTATTTAATTTTATTTGGCCCAGCGACCGAATATACACCGCCTTGTGAATTCCATCCGCGCACAATACAAGTTTACATCACTTTTCTTATTGCATTTTTCGCTGTCCCAATCTGCGCATCGTTTTTTATAAGTTTACATATAGGAATGCTTGTGGCCAGCAGTAAACGCCAGCATCATGGAGCTCGTAAAGATAATCAGGAATCTGCGAGAGGTGGTCGGAAAACTAGGAAAAGTGGTCAGGAAACTCGGAAAAATGGTGAAGAAGCTAGGAAAAGTGGTCAGGACACTCGGACAGGTGGCTGCGCAAATTCATCACGTTTCGAGCTGGTGCGTCATGTGCGGAAAAGTGAACGTCAGAGATCGCAAGGAGCGGCGCACTTGAAGTCAATTCTGTTTGTTTTTAGTACAACGTTATGGTCAGTCATTACCTGTCTACCGTACCGAACTATTTATGCTATTTCGGCTGCACAAGGAGAAAACTTTCAAAACCATGAAGTCAATCTAATTATTATGCTTTGCACTTTCATGGCAATGACCATCAATCCTGTTGGAAACCCGTTTATCACAATCGTTACACAACGACCTTATGTTCAGTTGGTTCTAAAGACATGGAGAATCCTGACATGTAGAAAAGTACCCAATGTTAACCAATTGTCTCGGCGAGAAGTGCAGTCAAGGAAACCAGCTGTAGTGTCCAGAAAATCAGCGCCCGAAATTGAACTTTTAAGTCGTAGTTAACTTCAGAAGTATTATACATGCATAACATTATTTCAATATAACAATAAAATATTACATTTTAAACAACATACCATTTATCATAATAAGTTGGCGAATGGCAAGATTAAACTTGCTTGTGATATGTGATTGATATTGCTTGTGATAAGGACCGGGAGGACGGTGCGAACTGAATCGCTGTGCTTCCACCCGTATTAGGCTATATCATTGAACAGCACACTTTGAGGTCGTCTCACTTTGATGCAAAGGCCGTTATTTCTTGCATCGAAGACTCGTGCTGTGTGCTGCTCCTCGGGCTAGCCGCCAGATATGGTAACGCCGAGGCCGACGAAGCATGTTCTTTATAAAAAGGAGGAGACTCCATCTGGCAACTTGTTTGAGTTGTTTTTGACCAACCTTACGGAGCCAGTTTCCTGACTAACACTTTGCACCTTCGGGTGATGATCATCACATTGTGATGTCTAATGCAGCAAACAACAACAAACATGGCTTAGTGTTAATTTGCCGTGCTCTAACCTGATTCCACAAACTATTTTGGTGAAATACTTTCTTATGTGTGAGGTGCAAGGTGTCATGACGTAAACTACTGCGTGCACACAAATTACTGAGATGCACGCTGTGGAGTTGGAATGTAAGAACTGAAACGTAATGTCACTGTCCGTAATGTCACTTCAGCACCTAAGACCCGAAAAATTCTGCCTTGGAGTGAGATTCGAAACCACGCCTTCCGGTTTAACCATCCGATGCTCTCCCAACTGAGCTATCGAGGCTACAGACACACCAAGCTAGAAGGAGTTTGTATGCAAAATGAAGTGACAGTAAATGAATAATGCGTTTTACAACGCGGACAAACACATGACCCAGTGCGAGGAACACTCTGGTGTACTGCCTACAAAGCCGAAATGTGACTGTTCGATGGGAAAACTCTGACTGCACGCTTGGGATAGTTTCACATTTCTTGTACTTAAACGGATTCAAATTAACACTAAACCATATCACAAATTTGTTGTAGCACACAACATTTTGCACTCATTAATTTCACCCAAATACTTGTGAAACCCTCGCGCAGAGAACTCGTGCCCTGCACTCGGAGTTTCACAAGTATCCTTGCCTTAAATTACTGAGTGCACGCTGGCCCGTGCTTCAATCTGCACTTGTATATATCAAAGAATATCAAGGAAAAAGGGGCCTTTCCCATTATCCCCCCATAGTTTTGTAGAAGTACTGAAGATGCACAATTTGACGGATTGAGTTGAAATTTGGTAGGGGTGGGTTTTCGGACCTGCTGATTTCAAAAATGCAAAAATTTTAAAAATTTTAAAAATTTTTAAAAATTTTAAAATTTTAGTTTGGTAAGGGGGGACCAAGGGGATCCAAAAATTTATTTGAAAAACATTTTTGCTGAAAACTTGCTTACAGGGGTTTTCTGGGACGCTGATCACGAATCTGAAGTCAGTTTTTCGATTCAGCTTTTCGTTAGCTCAGGATAAGCTTACATACATCTTAAGCTTAAAACTTTAGCTTATATTAAGCTAACGAAAAGCTGAATCGAAAAACTGACTTCAGATTCGTGATCAGCGTCCCAGAAAACCCCTGTAAGCAAGTTTTCAGCAAAAATGTTTTTTCAAAAAATTTTTTGGATCCCCTTGGTCCCACCCCTTACCAAACTAAAATTTTAAAATTTTTAAAATTTTTAAAATTTTTTAAATTTTTAAAATTTTTGCATTTTTGAAATCAGCAGGTCCGAAAACCTACCTCCACCAAATTTCAACTCAATCAGCCAAAGTGTGCATCTTCAGTACTTCTACGAAGCTATGGGGGGGATAATAGGAAAGACCCGGAAAAAGGATTGTATGTTAATACTTAGCTGATATTGTGAGATTTAGAGCAGGCTTCTACAACTCAAATCCTTTACTAAAGAGATAACAAGCAAAGGCGGGGGCTTGATGACCATAGCTGGGGCCCCCAGATTAAATCCAAGTCTTTATGACTTTATTGTGCACCCTGCTGTGTCGTTTCCAATTTGAAGTCTAATAGAAAGGTCAATTGATGGTCAACTCTATCAAGTGCACAGTTTAAGGTTCAGCAAAAGGAGGGGCAAGCAGTGAATATATAAGGAAAACTAACTGTAATATTGCAAATATAGTTCTGTCTTAACTTAAAATGACAAGTATAAAACTAAATCTTAAAACTTCTTTTACTAGTGTGAAGTTCGAGTATACGTATGTTAGTAAAATGTACTGATTCTTAAATAAAACGAGTTAACTATCTAGAATTTAGGATAAGACTAGATCACAAGGTAACTGTGTGGTGTGTGATGCCAATGGAAAATTCCCTAAGTCCCCTTAATGAGAATATTTAACAACAAATGATTTTACTGTCCAATTTCACTACCGAGCCAGACAAAACTCACAAATTATTCCAAAAGTAACAACAAACGAAACTTTCACGACAAAGTTCGAAACAAATTATAAAGTACTAGAGAATTTGCCACAAACCTAAACCAGCGCCCAAACAAATACGAAATTAGCGAGGAGACTCCCAAAATGATACACCTAACGGATTCCACCAAAAGCCCCGACCGCTCTACAACCTAACCCAATTCCAACTGAACTGCTCAAGCGTATACCAAATCAGTGACTTAGCTAAAGTACTGACGAATTCAGACAGAAGTCGGAAAAACGCTGACCGTTTGTCAAGTTAAATATTTTCCAAATAATTTCATAATTTAGGAGTGCGTGCTAACTTCACAAAATATCTATCTTTAGTGCATCTATCTTCACATTATACCCCCTCTTTTCCCCCGGGCGGCCTCGGACGCGTTTTGATCGGTTAGAAAAAGATAAAAAGGAGTTATCACCGGTATACTACGTACTAATAAGGTAAAACGATTTTTAGAAATGCTACGTAAAAATAAAATATTTTTGATGCACATGCATCGGACCTCGGTCAAGCAAACACATTCTCGACATGCTGACTGGACTACCGGACGACCGGACTAAAACTACTCAAACTTAATTGAGACTACTTTGCAAATTTTTGACAACTACTTTTGACAACTACTATTACAATACAATATAACTACACAACAACATCCTAAAAAATAAAACCGTCCGAAGCCACAGAAAAACGAAAACACCCAAATGGAAAAGGACCACAGAAAATAGAAGATATATAACTATATGATAGTATATGTGCATAGCAATAGTAACAATATATATTTTGCAAAACCGCAGACAAAAGAAATATAAGGAGCTAGATTAAGACAGAACAATAGTAGCAATGCCAAGATAAACAATACCGAATGTAGTAAAGAGTCTTTGCCTAGCTGCATATTTAGGAGAGAAGAATAAACAAAAAAATTTTTGAAGAAAAAATGTGAAATTGACAGTCAGCTAATCAGTAAGTAAAAACAAGTTACAAGAAAAAGAGAAAGTGAAAAGACTACTGACCCGGGACCAACCTATGTGCATTACAACGGATAAGCCGAGGTAGCGGGCACCCGTATGAAAAATCAAGAAACAATCAAACGACCCCAATTTTAACAAAAATTTTGTCCCTGGGCTCCCTCCCAACTAACAAACACAGATATCAGACAGAACAGAACCCGAAATATACCACAACCACTACAAAATACAAGGATGGCTGGAAAGTGCCAACAGGTGTGCCGAGGAGGGGACGACGCGGTCTTCACCCCAGCACCGCAACAACGAACCCGCAAGAACAGGAGCCATCACCAAACAATCCATAACCTGGCTGCCGCACCAGAACGGACTGGCCTGGAACAGTCAACGCAGGGCCACAGATCAACAGCTGACCAGGAACCCAAACCATCAGGAAACCAAATCAGGATGGCAAACACAACCCAGATGGGGCGATAGCCAACTGCCGACAGGACCAGCGATGTAGCCAGAGAAAGACAGAAAAGCACGCACCCAGCAGGAGGGTCTACGATCACTGTAGGACTCCTGCTAGCCCTAGGACCGGCCAGTTGGAAAAACAAGAGGCCTTGTAACCTCTCCTGCACAGTCCAAACAAGTTTCACGAGACTAGACTGGAAACTAGACGTTTCACTAGACAAGGAAACGCGCAGGCAAGGCGCGACACAACCCGCATGGAAAAGACAAAAGGCAATGAAATACAAAGTCATGGTCACAATAGATGGCAGCACAGTAGAAAAAGTTATAAACCGGGAAAACCCGGAGCACCGGATGAGCACCAAAGCAGACCAGTCAATCCGGGCGCGCAGCCAGGTCCACCTTCCACATCCAGCGGCCAACCAACCATAACCTCACCAGAACGGAATCACGGAATCCAAAAAATGAAAAAGAATGGTACCGAGCGTGCGGCCCTCCCACCCGGCATACGAAGGTCGCAACGACCCGCAAGGTACCACTCCAAAAGAGAGTGGGAAAAAGTAGGAGCCCAAAAATTAGGAAAAATCTAATAAAAAGTGTAAAAGTAAAAAGAAGACCACGACTTGCGAATTTAGAAATTTCGAAATCAAGAGAAAATAGAAATCAACAGAATCTATAGTGAGAGGCAAGGAAAGGAAAAAGAAAACAAGTTTACTCTAAAGAAGGTCAAGAAAAGTCAAAGTACGTATATATATACGCATCAAAGAACCTGATAACATTACGTTATCAGAAAGACTTTATTCAAATAGGCAACTTTATGAAAAGTAAAATCAAAAATTCAACAAGTCTAATGAAATTTAGAACATCAGAAAATTCAAGAAAAACAAAATTTATCAATATAATTATTGCAGGAGGCCAAGAAAGCCTGAACAGAATTACAATCTAGTTTTTAAGAGTCTCGGAAAACAACGAAAAGATCAAGCAAGTCGCAGTAAAAAATTAAAAGTTAAAAAATTAAAAGATAGATGGGAAAAGACCCCATTACCCCCCACCCAGCTAAAACTTTAAAGACATATTACGGCGAAAAGTGAACAAGATGTATATAAATAAACGGGGCACAAAGACAATAGCACGCGACGAAATTATTGGAGGGCACGTTGGACCGCCTCCCGAATGGCCCGCTGATGGTCGTCCCAAGCCGGTACTAGTTGACGAGGCAAACCTGGGAACAGTTCCGCTCTAATTAACATCAAAAGTCGACCTAACCAATTTTGTCCACGAGAAGTCACCGAAAAAACATGAGTTCGGAGTTGGGCCTGAGGCATGCGCAGCAGGTCACGGCGCGTAGCCCCAACACCCCAATAGGAGTCCTAGGTAGCCTCAGCCAGGATGCGGGTGCCAGAATCAAGTAAAAATTTACGAAACACAGGGCAAGATTTAGCCTTTGCGCGCAAAACTTCAAGCATGACATAAGCTTTCACATGCATACCGTCTCCTTGCCACAAACGGCGAAAAACTGAATTTGGAGGTAACCAATGCAAAATATGTTCTGCCGCATACTTACAATAAAAAGGATTCAAAAGTTTCGCGCAGTACTCAGCGGGAGCATGGAGACATGCCCAATAGAAAAGTTTCCGAAATTGATACGCCTGCTCAGATAACTGCACGAAAATAGTAGCCCCAAAGCGCCTGGCACATCCTCAGGCTCGACACGAAACATGTTAGAAAGTGGGTCATCAGCACCTAGAAAAAGCGTAACTGGCTCGTAAAAATTCAAATTTTCCGGGAGCAACAAAACATGCCCTTTGGCTTCTTCAACAATTCGATCAACTTCAGCGGCTAAATTTACGGAGCGCTGTTTCCAAAGCTGAATTAGCGCAGACGCCTGCTGAAAACGAAACATAGACGGATAAATGTTTATAAATGGAAAAATCTTGGCAACCACATCCGCTAGCGCCGTGACCTTGAAAGGCCCAAACCCGACCAACATGCATGATTCAAAAACAATTTGCCCTTCATGACGAAATTCAGGAAAATGAACACACAATTTCCAATAATCAAAAGTTTCTGTGTGGACACGATGTCCAGGAGGCTCAATTTGCAAACTTCTTCCCACCAAAATTTTGGCTGAACCGCCGGATATAACCCACGAATGAAATCAAACCACCGGTTCATAACCGATTCTGTGAGAGCAAAAGGTGGTTCAGGTAAAGTTCGAAAATAAGTTTCCCAAAATTTGTAAGAATGCGTAAAAATGGATTCAAGGCAAAAGGAGCAATTTCAGCCGAAAAATCAGGCAAATAGGCCACCTGCCATTCGAATTCAGAGTGAACCCTAAACGGAACTGCCTGTGGATTTGTCATAATAGACCGCCAAATAGCCTCATGAAAATTGGGATCTGTATCCTGAGGGCCCGTAAACGGCGGAGTGAGCATATGATTATCCCCTTTGAGATCAAGTCGTGTAGGCACTGGTTTCATACACATAACATCAGAACCTAGACAAAAACCCGCGCGACTACGCTCATGCGGAGGAGGTGCTGCGTCGAAACGAGGATAGGGCTTTTCAGTCAAATATGCTGCCTTGTAATTGTGAACCAGCAACCGATCTGTAGTGAACTGGTCCCAAGGGACAGGTTCACCCGGGGCCTCTGCCTGCAAAGCAGCAAGATTTAGAAAATGGCCCTCAGGATACGAAATTTGAACAGACTCGGGCACAGGGACAGGGTCGTTCAAAGTCAATTGCTGTAACGGAATGTCTAAGTGTAAAGACGGCAACGGTGCCGGCGGATGTTCAGGGAAAGATCTATGAGACATAGTTTGTACCTCAGTAGAAACAAGTTCAAGAGGCTCCCGAGCCACCGCAGCAGCTGCTGGCCCAGGCTGTCCAGATGTGGACGGCGCCTCGTCCGAGCCAACCCGCACCGTAGCGCGAGTAGCCGGGACAGAAGAAGAACGGGAGGGCCGTGAAAAAACCGGCGAAGTTGCAAACAAAGGGTCCGGAGACAGACCCAAACCCTTAGAGGGAGTAGCAGCCACCGGAGGCTCCCTCAACGGAAAATTTTCTGGGAAGAAAATCTGAAAAACTTGATGGATAGGCAAATCACCATTTGAAAACAAGGCATACGCAACTTCGATAGCCTCCCAAGGTTTTGGATGCCCAATCCAACTAGCAAGAGAATCTTCATCAAACCCAAAATATGTGATCACCGCAAGTTGCGAAATTTGAGAAATCTGTGGTATAAGGTGCCAAAACGCATCAGAAAAGCATGTGCGGGCCGCCACCGGAAGAGTTCCCAACCCGGGCACTCGAAAATTTAAAGCCGAATGAGAAAAGACCGGTTCCTGTGCTTGCACTGCCCGCCAAGATGGTTGATTTTGAACAGACCACAGAGGCACCGGAGCTCGCGGTGGAGGCGACGACGGCGCCGACCGAGACGGGCCCACAGGAGCCCGCATGCGAGGCGGTGCAGACATGCGTGGCTGAAAAGACGGCTGTTTGGGCGGGTCACGTAAAAATTGAAATTCACCTCGAAATGTAGGAGGCCTGGAACCCACCAAAACAGGAGGGGTTGCAGCCTGGGGAAGGGGAAAAGTTTGCAAAGAATTTAAAGTATCTTGCACAATTTTATTCAAAACCTCCGGAGCAGGGATCAATAAAGAAGTCTGCACCACTGCCGATGCACTTTGCTGTTGTCCCTGAGAATTTCGAAAAGAAAAAGTCATCTGAGACAAATCAGGTTGAGTAGTAGGCTGAATTTCAACATTCGAATACGTATTCGGATGAAAAACCGGAGTCAAATCTGACACAGTAGCTGACGGAGACTCATCAGGAAAATAAAAAGCAGCTGCCTCGTCCGTAGACATAGACGGGCGAGCATAATTTGATTCCAGGCCTACATCTGCTGCAGCCCCTCCCAGAGGCTCCTCGGCAGAAGCCGGGGCCTCAGACCCCGGAGAGGGGGAAGTCACCTGAATGCAAGGTAAGGACGGCGACGTATGCGTATCAGCTGGATTCAAACCAACGAACTCAGAGCCCACTGCCGGAGTCGAGGTCCTGCAAGCTCCGCCCTCAACCGACACCGCCACAGCCGGTTCCACCGACAGCGAGGGTTGATCCCGTCCTATACGGGACTGGCCCTCACAGTCGGGTTCGCCGTGCTGAGGGGAAGAAGCCAAAAGAGACTCGTCGGTCAATGGGCCTACAAGGAGCCGAGACTCCGACAGCGTCTGCTACCCGGGAGGAATTTGAATAAGAAACGCTGCCTGAGGTGCCTGTTCTTTCAGAGGAGACCTCTGGGGAGACCCTTGTGGCGTCGGAACTACCGACCCACCATGACTCAAAATCCGAGGGGGTGACCCCTCAGAGGGGAGAGACCGTTTCAGGCCACCCTCCACAGGGTCATTTTATCAGCCGAAGTGCTTGACGACAAATCCATATCTTGGGAAGGGAGCCCTTCCGGCACTTCATGTTGGGCGGCAGCCCGCTCATCCAACTTGCGCTGCTCACGGTCTTTCTGGGCTTGCGACTTTTTCGGAGCATTATGGGAACTGTCCTCAGCTAACCCCATTAAGAAGGCTCCCGCGCGCTTTGGAGGATTTGGACGCTGCGACGCACCCACAAAGAGTTCATCTTTCAACATATGGAGAGGAGGCAACAAATGTCGAGGCGGCTTTTTCGACAAAATTTTAATATCAACCACCTTTTGCTCAGCCCTCTTCTTCTTCTCTCCTGGAGCCAATTTCTTAAAAGGCGAACGTGGGATATGCCAAATTTTCAAGTCGGTCTGGGCCCTCAACGGGCGATCTTCAACAACAACAGGCAAAACAGCAGTTTCATTGTTTCGAAAAGTAGGAGCTTGCCCAACTTGAGCAACAGTTTTGTATTGATTCAGCAATAAAAAATCTTCTGACGAAAAAGTTGGACACAAATGTAAAAGTTGCTGAATCCCCAAAAGTAGGTCCAAAATATCTCGAATTCCATATAAAATTTCGTGTGGAGTCAAAAAAGACATCAGCCCATGCGTAGATTTTGATTTGCATTGCGACTGTGGATATTTCAAAATGTTCCACTGAATCCACCCCAGGGAAATTTCGTCGCGTGCGCGATTCGGTGGCATAATTGGGTTATCTTGATCATCAAACCATAAATGAGGAGACCGGTGTGGATGTTCAAGGTCATGCTCCGGAATGCCCACCTCATTTACACGGTCCCACAAAAATCGATAAAAATGATTGAAGTCAACTAAAGAATTTCGTGCGTCAATACGCAACAAACTCCAAGACGGAACTTGCAAACAAATCACATGTAGCATGACCACTACAATAATGATGTTAGAGTCGTCGACCGAATTTGTTTGCATATTAAGAGGGTCCAATTCATCACGAAACTTTTGAATGTCCCGAGGGACTGCAAACTGCAGCATAACAGCAGATTTTGACTGCTGTACCCCCAACCACTCCTTCAGCTGAAGACCCTCAACATCCACGGCTAGAAAACCGGCCTGTTTTGCTGGATGGTACAACTCCTTAACCTCAGCAAAAAGCTGAGCAATTTCTGTCACGACAACAGTAGGCTGCCGCAGCTGTTCATTCACAGTAAAATTAACAATAGACTCTAAGTAGCCTGTACGCCACCTCTGGTCAGCAGGAGAAACAAAATCAATAGTTGGAGGGGGAAACTGCTGAAAATGTGAATCTAACTGCTCATAAGTCAATGGAGAAAGAGCGATGGTATTTTTATCTAGATCAGATTTAGCCGAAGACTGAGACGAAGTCGACGGTTTAGGCGTCACAGGAGGTACTGGACTACGTTCTGAGGTTTCTGAGGGCTGATATTCAGATTCCTGATCGCCTGACTCAGACGCTGAAATTTCCAAATTTTGTGACCGCTGACGCTTCTAACGCCGAGGTCCGGTATCTGAACTAGTAGAAGGCTCACGAGACGCTAAAGCTTTCCAATTTGTAGACGCTCCCTTTTCCTGAAGAATTTTGCTTAAAGACGGAACAGAAGATTCTGAGCCCGACTTAGAGCCTTTTTCAGGCGTTTTGCGTTTGCGAGGCATTTTCAGACCAAATTTACAAAATTCGGCTGACCAAAGGCAACTACAGATTACTTACGCAAGACAAAATATAAACCAGAAAACTACCACCTGATCAGCTCAGGAAAGCACCGGAGAGGCTACCCACACTGAAGTGAGGAGTAAGATCGGATAGAAGAAAAAAGGATAGCCAACCCACAAGGAGAATCCTAAACAAGAAAAGAAAATTAGTGCACACATGAAAAGTGAGAATACATACGTATATGTCATTTGTATAAGAGTAAAAAGCAAGAGAAAACAGACTTCCAAGATTTTAGGAACAAGAATTTATTCAAGGAAAGAAAACCCCAAAAAGCTGTGTACGTATATACGTACCTAAGAGTTTAGACAAAATTTAATTTTAAAATCAGTAGGCATAAAAGATTCAAAGAAAAGATATTAAAAAATTTTCAGACCAAAAGGAATTTAGAAACCAAATAAGACATATAATCAAAACAGGAATTTTAAATGATAGCAAGGAAAGTAATTTCTAAGACTTTTTACCTAACAAATTCACCACAATATAGATCAGAAAATCGCTTTGATAGACACAGACAAACATAAAGTTCACAATTCGCCTAAAAATAGTAGAAATAAAACAAGAGTTAGATGCTAAAACAGGAAAAATTAGAAAAGATCCAAACCTGAAACAATATACGTATACGCGAAAATTTATACAAATACATAGGTGAGGCACACAAAGTAATCATGCAACAATAGACAAAATGTACAAAATAAGATTACTGGAGGAAGGGCTTGAGACGATTTACATGAATAGTTTCGACTGGCGGATCAACTTTGGTTGTGGACTGAATTTGAACATTCGGGGGGGGCCAAAATTTTTACGACCCGGAAAGGGCCTTCGAACACTGGCAGGTATTTGCGGCTTGCACCCTTTGGAATATTCGCCTTAGAAATGTCCTTCCATACTAACATACCTTCAGTATAGTCGACCGGTTTATCCTTAGCATCATAATCATTTTTACGCTTTTTTAGAATAGCTTCCATATGTTCTTTCAATAACTGCCGTGAATATCGCAATCGAGTAATTAAGTCACGCACGTAAGAAGGGTTGAAAGGTTTTGTGCCCGGTTCTGGCAACTTCAAAACATTTTCAGAAAAAAGACGAGGGTCCCGACCATGAAGGAGATAGTATGGAGACTCTCCAGTGGAAGCATGTGGGGCTGCTCGATAAACAAACAGCACCCAAGGGAGGAGGACATCCCACTCTCGAGCAAAAGCAAGCATGCATTTTCGCAGCATGCCCTTCAAGGTCCCATTCAAACGTTCACACGCCCCATTCGATTGTGGGTGATAAGCAGTCGTACGTACTTTTCTTGTACCCATCCATTTACAAAGATCTTCCATTAAAGCCGAGCAAAAAAGCGTACCCCTGTCTGTTAAAACTTCACGTGGGGCCCCATGAACAGCGATCTTGTTCCGCTAGCAATTTCGCAATAGTATCTGTTTTTTCATTTGCCATTGCAAAAGCCCACCCCCATCTAGTGAAAAAAATCAACAATAACCAAAACTCTGCAATGACCTACTGATGTGGGGGGCGCATGCATGACATCCATGCTGATGCGCTCAAACGGTGCTCCACTGGAGTAAAGAATTTTAAGTAAGCCTGATGCTTACGTGGTCCAGGGTTGCAAGCCGCACATACCTTACAGCATTCCACAAAACGAGAAACGTCCCGGGACAAGGTCTCCCAAAAATATCTGGCGGCGACAATTCCCAACATTTTCATTTTTCCCACATGACAACCTCCCAAAAAATCATTATGACATTCTTTAAGCACATATTGACGACATTCTTGAGGAACGACAATCAATTTGATAGTATCTGGGATAGGATGTCCTTTTTTATCTGTCTGTATCCGGTATAGCATGCCATTCTCAAACACAAATTTTGAAGCTGATCCCCGTACGTTCGAAGCCAATTGCAAATCCTTTGGCAATTTATCATTTTCAAGAAACTCAATCATAGCAGATGTAAAAGGATCAGTACGTAGGGCCTCAGCCCAAATTTCCTGAGCTGCAACGAGCTGAGGAGGGAGATGCGGACCATCATCAGGACACTCGGTATCAAACACATCATCCAACACAGCAAATAAAAATTCAGGAATTTTTGGATACTCGGCAAAAACCCCAGCAATGGCGGGTGGATTGACCAAGGAATCCAGGAATGACACGAAAACGAAATTGCTCAATAAAGGCACGCCAGCGGGCAACTTGGCCCTCAGCCGACTTTGGCTTTGCGTGGTCCCCCAAAATATATTCGAGGGCTTGATGGTCCGTGATCACATCAAATTTGTGTAAAATCAAATAGTGTTGAAAATAGGAGATTCCAAAGAAAATTGCGAGGGCCTCCAATTCAGTAACCGCATAGTTCTTTTCGGAAGCATGGAGGGCCCTGGCTGCGTACGCAACAGGCTGAAACTTTTCCACATTGTCCTGCTGTTGGAGAATGGCAGCTATACCCTGATAACTAGCATCAATGACTAGAGTGAACGGCTTAGTGAAATCCGGATAAATCAAAACCGGAGCAGTGACCAATTTTTCTTTCAACGTTTCAAAGGCGACTTGACAAGCAGAATCCCAAACAAATTCAACATCTTTTTTCAAAAGACGAGTCAATGGATTCGCAATTTTCGAAAAATTTGGAACAAATCTTCGATAATAACCCGCCAGACCCAAAAAACTTTGAACATCCTTAACGGATTGACGAACCACTCGAATTTTATCAGGATCCGTTGCTATGCCAAATTCAGACAAAATATGGCCCAAAAATGCCATTTGTTTTCGTGCAAATTCACATTTTGACAATTTTAGAAGAACGTGCTCTCTTTGACAACGTTGAAAAATGTCTAGCAACCGCTGCAAATGGTGGGACTCAGTCGGGCTGGTGACCAATATATCATCAATATAAACAATAGATCCTTCCATGATACGATCAATTATTCGCTGGAAAGTACTGGGGGCATTACACAGCCCAAACGGCATGACCTTAAATTCGTACAAACCAGAATGAGTAATAAAAGCCGTTTTTTCCCGATCTTGCGGATAAACTGGAATTTGATGGAAACCTGAGGCCAAATCAAGCTTTGAAAAAATACAATGGCCCAAAATCAATTCAAAAAGCCCGTCAATTCGAGGTAATGGATAACAATCCTTTTTAGTGACGTCGTTCAATTTTCGGTAATCAACACAAAGCCGCCAATCCCCATCTTTCTTAGCCACTAAAATTATTGGGGAGGCCCAAGGCGACCGAGAAGGCTGTATAAGGCCCTGTTCCAGCCAAGCGGGTAATTTCTCGTCGATAATTTTCTTCTGTGCTGGATTAACTTTATAGGCCCGCGCACGAATGGGCCGCTTGCCCGGTTCAATTTCAATGTAATGGCAATCTATATCAGTCTTGCCGAAACCACCAGCAGCGTCCCAAATGTTAGAAAAATTCAAAATCATTAGCCGAAGGCGCCGTTGATTTCTACGAGAGAGGCAACAGTCCTTCAAACTGATTTTCCCATTCAAGAGAGCACGTTTTTCAGGATCAGCAAAAAGTGCAGTAGCAACGGATTCAGCTGCCGAAAAAGGGTCAACTTCTTCTTCTTCTTCTCGAGATGTACGTATGTAACTCCCCGAAATTTTTTTGGGAGTCACTTCTTCGGACAAAACCCCCGAAATTTTTTCAGAAGAAACTCGATACGTAGGGAGCTCAAACCCTGGTTCGCCCGGATGAACTTTACGTCGAAGAAATTTGCGAAAAAGTTTCGGCTTGTCTTGCACTGCTGGCGGGTCCACGCCCTCGCACGGTGATTCCCCCTCAGAGGAAACCCCCGCACGAGGCTGAGACTCATCAGCCCACGTTTCCACAATTTCAGAAAAATTTACAGGAACCATTGGCCACTGTTTAGACTGTTCCTGATTAAAATCAACCAAATCGTCACCAGAAAACAGACAGGAAGTCAAAATTTTTGGTTCCTCCGAAGAAACTTTAGGGGGCACCACCCCCTTTTTTAGGGGAGGTACAGGTTCTGGAGGGGCTGTAACCCCCTTAGCACACGAAGTCGCTTCTGGAATGGTTTCCATATCCGTGAAAAATGCCGAAAAATTAGGGGGGGGCCACCCCCTCTTTTGATAGGATGTCCCCCTGAACTTGCTCGTCATCACAATTAAGAACCAAATGATCTTCAAAGGGAGAATCAAACAAAAATTCTGAAAATGGTGACGCCACCCGTGGAGGAGGGGTCCCAAGGTCTGAGTCAACAACAAAAATCATGTCTTCAATATACGTATCTAAATTTGCCTGTGCCCTGGTGACGGCCAATGGTTTCTCAAAAGACGGATCCATGGCTAGATAGTCCTCAGCCGGGCAAATGGACCCGACCAGCATGGATTTTGACAAAGCAACTGGACAATTTGTAGGATTCGCCACCAAAAATTCGAAGAAATTTTGCTTGAGATCAATGATCCCCCCATATGGCAATACACGATTTACATGAACAAAGCAATCCAAAGGTTCGAATAAAAAGGGAGTCCCGGTCAGTTCTGAGGAGACCTGGACCTTAGCCCAGACCTCCGAGGAGTGGGGAACCACGACATCTACTGCCAGCACTGCAGCAGCGGGCTCTTTCGTGGACCACACTGAACGCAATTGATCCGGTGTAAGCAGGTCACGGTACAGGCCCCCATGTTCACAATATTTTGAGAGAGCAAAATATCCCATGAATCAGCTTTCATAAAGTCAGTTCCTAACAAAATGTCCTTATAAAAATCGGGAGCAAGATGAAAGTGCCACCCGAATTGAATTTGCCCGACATGAAAAGGGACATAAACTTTACCTGTGAGCCTCAAATAGTCATTTCCAGGAGTGTTTGCCCGAATTGGATCTGGATATTGCACTACCAATTCGGCCCCCGCACGCAAAAGTCGTTCTAGACCTCCAGAACTCAAGATAGAAATAGAGGCTCCAGTATCAATAATTGCAACCAACGTTTGGCCCTCCACTTGAATGAGAATAGCGGGAAAATCCCCCGCAGCCAAAACGGCATCTAAATAAATTTCGCGGACCTGACCCGAATCAATTACGTCAGACGAAAAATTTTGACTGTAATACTGTTGGCGATTTTCTTGGGCCTGTTGGGAGGAGTAGGGGACCAATGGACCCTGGCAGGACCCCACCTCTGAAGGTAGAGGGGGAGTGACCTCCCCAATGCCACAAGCCACCGAAGCAGCAGATGCAGCTCCAGAAGGTGCAGAGCCCGGACTGATGGGACCCTGGGGGGGTTGCCCCCCACTAGCGGTTCCCGAGCTAATTGGGTCCCCCCGCACCGGAGAGGCCCCCTGACACCAAGAATCCGACGGCTCATAATTTGTGGACCAAACTTGCTCTGGGTCAAACTTATCTGGCCATAGCGTCATAAACAAATCTGTCATTTCAATTACCTGTTGTTTAACTGCCACGTAATATTGGTCCATTAAACTGTTCATTTTTGAACGAATGGACGAAAGAAGGAAAAAATTACGGTGCATCCATTGAAAAAGTTGGACCACCTTATCTATTGTTTCGACTTCTTTTGAGGCAGAAGTGGCACCCAGTACATGTTCTGGACTGCCCAATTTGGCCAAATCAGGTTCTATTTGAATCATATTGATTGCCAGTTGAGAAACCATTTCTGAGACCTGTTGAGCCGTCGGATTTGTGGTGGCACGAGGGGCTGGCCCTCGAACCACCTGTCGAGCCCCACCCCCTATAGGACCATGAGAAGCTCTGACAAAATTTGGGTAAGAGGGAGGAGGTCGAGCACGCGCCGCAGCCACAGGCTAAGAATTTTGAACAGGTGCCCGCGCGACAGGGCGCCCCCCCGCAGAAGCCGCCGGAAATGCTGGAACCAGCGCTACCTGCGCGTCTGCGGGCAGCCGCGGCTGTCCCGATGGCATATAATACCAACATGAAGCCTGTGGAGGCTGTTGCTGTGGCGGCGTCGCCTGAGGGTGATAAGACGCCGGAGGAGGAACTGCCGGGTAGGCCCCCACCATATCCACCTGCTGTTGAGAATTTTGTGCATTACGCTGTTTATACCCCGGAGGGGCCTTACTTGGATCCTTGTCCCAGCATTTATCTGGATGATGTCCGCGTTTGTTGCAATGTTTGCACGGTGGAAAACGCTTCCGCTTCTCTTCTTCCATTTCCTTGAATTTGTCCCAGAACTTCGTCTCCAGCCAGTCCTTCATCTCCCGTAGCTCCAGCCGCGTCACCGGCGTCGAGTCCAGGGGGGGGCACCCCCTCTTTTGACATAGGCTGGGAATTCAGATTAAAAATCGGAGCCACAACTTGTTGTTCACCATAACCAGGTTTCGAATTTTGGGCCTCCAATGTATCCAAAGTACGTAGAATTTCTTCTAAAGTAGGCTCCCCTTTACTGAAATTTGAAGCCAATGCGGAGGCATATTCTGAGTGAATACCGTCAAATAATTGCTGTACGTAGTGCCTGTCTCTGTCTTCTTGAGATGGCCAAATTTCCAGGGCCTGAGACTGGAGCTCCGATACGTACTGACGCGCCGACTCCCCAGGCTGCTGAACACGCTGAACACGATGAAATTTTTCCGAAACCGACAACTTGGGCTTCGGAAATTGAGCAGAAAGCAGGCGTACAAAATTATCCAAAGAATCCACAACACCAGGGCCAACTAAATAAACCATAAACGCATAAATCAGTGCTTTTCCCGACAATTTATTGAACATCAACCGGGCCCATTGATCTTGAGGGATCCCCTGAACCGTGGCTGCAGAAACAAACTGAGGCAGCCAATCTTCAAAATATTCTAGAGTCGGTTCAAAACGCGGTATATCTTGCAAAATGGCCATATACGTACGATATAATTGGGCTTTATGTTTGCTAACAGAAATATCAGTGGCCTGCATAGTGGGAGGGGTGGGGTGTGGTCGCCCACGCCCTTGCTTTCCAGCCGGAGAAAAAGCACTAGAAACACCGTAGACCCCTTGGTCTGGCTGTTGCTGGAATTGGCCCTGCTGTTGAGGCTGTTGAGCAGGAGAGGTTGTAGTCTGCTGATGTCCTCCTTGCTGTTGAGAAAAAACCCATAATTTTGCGGAGTGCACGGACCAGGATCCGGGTACATATTAGCCAGTAGCTGTTCCTGCTGTGGATATGCATACGTACCTCGCTCTTGAGCTGAAGACTGGACCTGTTGATAGCCATATTGATACTGAGCTGCAGGATCCGGCTGCACGTACATATATTGCTGAGTTGACCCATCAAAGTAATAGCAATTCCCATCAGAATCATAATAAAATGGTCCAGTTGCCTGGGGAGGCGGCGCCCCCGGTGGCGGAGCGCCAGGCTGATCCTGCTGTTGTCGCGAATACTGAGAGTCAGGCACCGCGTCATTCGGCAAAAACGGATTATGCCCTGGATTTTGACTAGGTGGAGGCGGTTTCTGACCTGGGGGCGTACCCCCTGACTGATGAGGTCGTGATCCAGTACCAGGTGCCGAAAGCACTGTGTTTTTTCCAGAACCATACGAATGATGAGAATCCGGACTGTTGGGTGCCCCCTGACCACTCGACGCTTGCGGAGACGTCGGGCCGGCCACAGGAGTGCGAGACGGCTGAGCCGCAGCAGAGGTTGAAGCCTGGGACGAAGCCGAATTTGACAGGAAAGGACGTCCATTTTCAACATGCTTCTCAATCAACAGATTTGTCATGCGGTCCACCAAACTTTGATAATAATCCGCAATTTTATGCAGCCGCCGTGGATCACCTCCATACGTGTGCTTGGGGGGGGTTTGGGGGGGGGTGTTCTCTCACCAGACCTGAGCTCACCCCCCCAGAGGGGTCCCTCACCCCCCCTCCCAAAATCCGGATTTTTCCAGTAAAAAACCGGAAAAATCCGGTTTTTCGGCGGCCTTCGGCCGCCCTTCACCCCCCCCCCAGAACTTCCCCTCCTGCACATGTCTGATCACCTCTCGGAAGATTGGCTACTTCTGGGTCCCGGACAACTGCTGCCGCCGCCGCCCAAATTTCCTCGTCCGACGGTAGAATAGACGTAGTAGTCTGGGGGGGGAGGGGGACCTCCTGCCTCCTCACATGACATTTTGACAATACAAACATGATCTGTAGCCGTCTTCTGAGCATTTCCCCCCGATGAATTTTGACCAGGGGTGGGGACTGGCAAGGGGGGAGGTTGGGAGTTCTGAGCTTGGGGAGGGGGTGGGGGAGACTGATTTGGGGGGGGGGTCGCCCCCCCACTCTGCACCGACTGATTCCCCCCGGTAACAGGCGGACCAAAGGTATTATTCAACATCTGAGAAATTGCTGGAGCCGGTTTTGGGGCCCCCCGACCCGACCCCACCACCTGAGCGGCAGGCCGGTCTGTAGCCGGCCGCCACTGACTTTGACTGACCGGAACTGGATTTTGCCCGTTTGACATACGCTGACTTTGTTGCTGACCCCGCCAATTTTGCAAAGGGATAGTAGTAGGAATATACGGAATCCCCCAAGATCTATGCGAAGCCCCCCCCACGAGTACCAGGAGGTACCCCATCACGCAAGGGAGGATCTGTATAATTTTCCATTTCGAACCAATCCCCCCGCTCCAAAAGTGGCGCTTGTTCGCAGCAACGTTGACGAAAAACTAAATTTTCAACCTCAGCTGGCGCATCAAAATTAGGCAAAAATTCAAAAATTCGCTGAATATCTTGTAAACAATCGTCTAAAAAATTTTGGAACTTAGGAGCAAATTCCACTGGCATCTACCACATGACACGGTCGCCACATGTGAAGTTCGAGTATACGTATGTTATTAAAATGTACTGATTCTTAAATAAAACGAGTTAACTATCTGGAATTTAGGATAAGACTAGATCACAAGGTAACTGTGTGGTGTGTGATGCCAATGGAAAACGCCCTAAGTCCCCCTAATGAGAATATTTAACAACAAATGATTTTACTGTCCAATTTCACTACCGAGCCAGACAAAACTCACAAATTATTCCAAAAGTCACAACAAACGAAACGTTCACGACAAAGTTCGAAACAAATTATAAAGTACTAGAGAATTTGCCACAAACCTAAACCAGCGCCCAAACAAATACGAAATTAGCGAGGAGACTCAAAAAATGATACACCTAACGGATTCCACCAAAAGCCCCCACCGCTCTACAACCTAACCCAATTCCAACTGAACTGCTCAAGCGTTTACCAAATCAGTGACTTAGCTAAAGTACTGACGAATTCAGACAGAAGTCGGAAAAACGCTGACCATTTGTCAAGTTAAATATTTTCCAAGTAATTTCATAATTTAGGAGTGCGTGCTAACTTCACAAAATATCTATCTTTAGTGCACGCTATCTGCACACTAGCTAATTAAACAAATTTTAAAATTATTTCTTTTGATCTCTATTCAAAGCTGCCAGTCATTTTCCAAAGTCAACTTACAATACTAACGTTAAGATTTCACGAATTTTCATTATGAAAATTTATCTAATTACTTGTGATTGTGCTGTTTTTGATGCTATCCGTGGAATAGATAGTGAAAGAAAAATTTTTAAATTATTGTTTTTTAATTTTTAAATTTCATTTATATAGCTATATCTCATTTCATTTATATAGTTATACAGAAATATTTGCAACACTACAGTTTGTTTTCCTCTTATATTCACTGCTAGCCCCTCCTTTTGCTGAACCTTGAAATGTGCACTAGATAGAGTTGACCATCAATTGACCTTTTTATTAGACTTCAAATTGGAAACTACACAACAGGGTGCACAATAACGCCATTAAGACTTGAATTTAATCTGGGAGCCCCAGCTATGGTCATCAAGCCAAGGCGGGATTCGCAACAAATGGGCTGTATTGGGGTAGTGGGCTGTAGTGGACCATATTACAAACAGTAATATGCAAATGAGCTTTAGGGTTTGGATTGTAGTAAAGTTCATTTGCACATTCACATAAAAATACAATAAATAAACACAACATCACTCCTCCCTCAATGAGTCAAGAGTTCCGAAATTTTTTTTGAGGAAGCCTTTCCAGGATCGGTTGTCCAGAGTCGAATAATGCAGTTGCTTCAGATGCTGGCGTGTAGATCTTCTGAGATCTCCGCCGTTATTGACAAGTTGAACACCTGGCGTAGGCGGAGGTTTACGATGTGTTGGTGAATTTAGGGGAAGGCTGTTTTCGTTGTTCATTGACGGCAGATAGTGTCGTCAACAATGGAGGCTCAGGAAGCAGCATCTTGAAGATGGTCCACATGACGTCTCCACCGGAGCTTGATCCACCCATACAACATTACGAAACTGGACTGGAGATATTAGTGATGAAGCTACGTGTCCATGTTTGGGTACCTGGACGGTGATCTAAGATTCAAATTTAGAAAGAGATTCACCAATAGTGGAATGAGGTGTTTGAGTTTGTGAAGTGGGTGAAGTGAGTTTGCAAGGTGAAGTGAGTTTGCAAGGAATGAGCTGAGCTCAGTTTCATATTGATCCTTATCACTTGGAAGCTTCTAAAATCATTCTTGAACGTTGCACAATTGTTTCGGCGAGATCACGTGACCTTGGATGACAATGCCATGCCACCAGAATATTTTCCATTCCATTTTCAGCAAGAATTTTTGGAAAATCGTCGTAGCAGTAAACTGAGGCCCACTGTCGGAAACTACTTGCTTCGGATTACCGAACCGAGCAAAAAATAGTATCGACTTCATCAACAAATGAGCTGAAGTAGAGTACTGCATTTGGATTACTTCCGGGTATTTACTGTGAGCATCTACCAACACAAGCCACATGGATCCTTGGAAGTCCATATGAATTCTTTTCATGCGAATTCTTTCCTGGCAAAGTCCATGTGAATTCTTTCTCGTGGTGCTGTGGGAAATTCCATTTCATGTAAACTCGCTTCTGGAGGCAAGTTGTTTTTGCAATTGGCAAGAGGTACATCTATGACCGGTGTCTTCCACATCGCCATCGATGCCTGGCAAACGTATGACCTTGCCAAAGCTTTCATCTTACCCACACCTTATTCACCCAGATGTAGACTTTGCAAAACACCATTGCTCAGTTTTGCCGGAATGATCATTAGTTCTTCAATGGACGATGCATCCGCCTTGAACATATAACTCAGCACGAGATCGGCTGAGTGCTTCCAACTCCGTCCCAGCCATCGCTGGCCATCCTGTTTGAACCCATCCAAGGATTTGGTTAATGAATCACATCGCGCTGCGTTTGCTTGGCTACGGCTTCGGTTTTCAGGAAGGTAGCGTCGTGTTGCTCTTCAACAGAAGCTACCAACCCAGCTTCCATGTCATCTTCTGCACCATCTGCATTATATTCGGCTTGAATTGGCAACCTCGATAGAGTATTTGCCAGTCATAGTCATAGTCGTAGTCATAGGCCATTAGTTGAATCACCCACCGCTGTATCCTTGCACAGGCCACCATTGGGATTCCTTTCCTGGGTCCGATCAAAGTTAGCAGTGACCGATTATTGGCGACAAGATTGACTTGCGCCAATAGAGAAATTGCCGGAATTTCTTCATCCCAAATATGTCGCTGAGCCTATTTTCCAATCTGCGAGTAGTTCTGTTCGGCCTGATATTTGATTCAGTTCGATTTTTTCAATTTGAAAGAGATTTGATTTTGATGCAGTTTTTACCAAAACTGAATTTTGATGCTACTTTTGATTTTTCTAGTTTGCGTTGTTGAAAATTTTACATAATTTAAACCAACCTAATTCATAATCACCTGAGGTTGTTGTAGTGAGAACATACAAATTTCAGGACTTGTTTTGAGAACAAAATTTTCATTTCTCATAATATTAAATGCGCATTGCTGCTGTAGATATTCTTAATATAATGTAGACTTCTTGGCTTTTAATGAAATCCTTGGATGCTATATAATCTTAATCAAAGTTAGAGCCAATGCAAAAATAATGATCTAACAGTCTCTCGAAACGCAAAAAGGCTACTTAAAGCAATAAACCCATTCTAGTAAATGCCTGCCAAAACAGACTTTCAAATTAAGACTTCTCTTAAGATTTTGCAGGGTATCTCTGTCGTGAGCACTGCCCTAGTGAACACCACAAAGAAACCTTAAATAATGTACATAATAATAGGTTCAGCAGTACTCGAAAAGATGCATGCATGAAAAAGTATTTTTCATAGTGTATATGAGACTAAGTGAAAGCTTTTAGCATATATTCTGCTGAATCAAAATCGCATCACAATCAAAATTCCTGATTCATGAATAAATGTTTTGATTTGATTGAGTTCGATTTTGGCTTCTAAAAATTCAGATAGATTTGATTCAGTTCGATTTTTTGCTGTGAAATATTAAATGATTTGATTCAGTTCGATTAATCAAAAATCAAACGTCGCATCAAAACACTTTTGATTCGATTCGAATCAAAAATCAAAGCAACCGTAGTTGAATACCGTCCTTCAAGTGCAACTTAAGTAAAGTGCGGTCCAGCGAATTTTCCCTGTACACAAAAGCTAAAGGTTTACCCCAGGCGATATCTCCGTCCTGCCACAGGACACGCGGTGCCGGGTCTCATTCCCGGATTCTCAGCGGTAGAGCCAGGAGTGTCACTTCAACTGATGACTGCATCCGTGGAAGGGGGGCCGGCCCTACTACACAGACTCCTGTTACCTTCCCACCGTAGTGGTACCTATTTACCGACCAGTTAAGGATGGTTAGCTGGGTTGGCTAGAGTCGAGAAAGCTTTGTGGCCTCCGGGATCGAACCACCGACCGTAGGATCGGAAGTTCTGACCATGCTTTAGACCACTCGGCCATCCCGACAGAACAGACGCGGAAATAAGTGTTTGAATTGGTGCACTAATTTACTGATTGAGCTCTCCTGAAGAGCTCTAGACTTTCGGCTGTTTTCATCCGTTTTCAGACCAGTCTGTGCCAAAAACATTTCCATTCAGCCGGTGTCACAGGGAAAATTTTCCCCCGTGGAAACTTTCCCCCCGGAAAATTTTCCCTAAGGAAATATTTTCCCCGGTAGAATTTCACTAGGGAATTCTTTCCCCCCGGAAAACTTTCCCTAATGCTCTAGTTGGATGCTATTTATTGTAATTCTATGTAATTAAAATTTGACAGGATTTCTACTTATAATTAATTTATGTATCTAATTATTTTCTGCTTAACTTAGGTAACCTAAATTTCATATTATTCAAGTTATACTACTGTAATTATGGACGATGAAGAAGCCGAGTCATTAAAACAGTATATCACTCAGCAGAAGTATCCGGAGAATTGGCAGTCGAAACCACTAAAAGCTCAGAAGGATCCTAAGCGAAGCGGAAGCTCAGATCTAAAGCAGCAAAATACAGAATAGTTGAAGGTGAGCCTAGGATATGAAACTCTGAAACTTTATTTAAATAATATATTTGTGACAAGCATCCTCTTTTCCTTCTTCGTTTTCTTCTACTTCAGCCATAGGTTAACGCGGAGGGGTCTGGGGGGGGTCCAAGCCCCCCCCCCCCCAACCCGGACAAGGTACAAGCCCTGTCACCGTCGCGGACAAGGGGTAACGAAAAAATGGCCAAGGGGTAGCGAAAAACAGATGGAAAAAAATAGTTTTTACAGTAAAATTTCAACAAATTTCCGGCTACGCCGCTTAAGATTTTTTGCAAATTTTGACAAAAAATTGCTAATTTTAATAAAATTAGCGTTAATTTTTCGAAAAACGTTAAAAATCTTTTCTTGAGGTACAAGCCCCCCTGAAAATTGTTGTTCAAGGTACAAGCCCCCTCAAAATTTTTTGGGGACAAGCCCCCCAGGACCCGACCCTATGTTAATGTATGACTTCAGCTATTATTTTCTTCATTAACTTATTTATTTTCTTTCTACTGTTCTCTTATTTAGCTCGTTTGTTTGCCGTAGTTGTTAGTTTCTTCGTTTGTTCCTTCATTTCTTAGTTTTTATTTTCAATTTAGGTACGTTATTAAAGGTTGGGAAGGAAAAACAATTGAAGCAGGTTGTTTTGAGCTCACAAAAAGGACAGATTCTGGAAGAACTGCATGATAACCGTGGCCATTTGGGTCGAGATCGAACCTATGAGGTGGTCGCCGAAACATACACTTGGGGGTCGATGTACGATGACGTTGCTGCCTATGTCGCCAGTTGTCCAAAGTGCCAGAAAATCAGTCCCGCCAGATTCGACAAAAATCAAGCGGATCTGCACCCAATTCCGGTGAAGTCCATTTGGTATCATGTAAAAGTTGACTTATTTTCCATGCCCAAAAGCACCATCGGATCCATTTATGTCCTTACCTTGGTAGACCTGTTCTCTAAATGGCCAGAAGCTGTTCCTTTGGCTGATAAGAGGTATTACTGTTGCTAAGGCCTTGTACAAAATTTTCCTTGACAAAGGATTTCCAACCCTAGTTTCTTCAGATCAAGGACGCGAGTTTGTCAATGAAATTCTGGATGGATTAGTCGAAATTAACAAAGTCGAAAAAAGGATCTCTTCCTCCTATCATCCCCAGAGCCAAGGTTTGGTTGAACGATTCAACCAAACTTTGCAGTCCATGCTACTGAAAAATGTTGAACGTGTTGATCAAGCTGACTTGGAAGAGCATCTTCCGGAGTTGCTATACTCTTACCGTGTGTCTCGCCAGGAATCGTCTCGAGAAAAGCCTTTTGAACTGATGTACGGTCGAGGTCCTTTTTGAACTAAACTGACTTCTGCAGTACTGACTGTAGTTTTCTGTTTTGGTGACTAGTTTTTTGAAGAGTAGAAGTTTTCATGTGTATTTGTTTTGTTTCTCAGTATTCTGTTTTGTTTCTCAGTATACTGTCTTGTACTTTGGTATATAACGTCTGTATGCTTTCCTACTTTTGAATTTTTAATCTGAAGTTGTTTTGCTTTTACCAATTTGCGTTGTAGTTTTTTGTTTTGATGACTAGTTTTTCTATTTCGTTTTTATAGAGTAGAAGTTTAGATGTATAGGTGTTCTGTCAACAATCTGTATTGTGTTATTTTGGTATCGACGAGTACTTTGCTTACTTAGAACTTATCAACCTCCTCCATTGTTTTGCCTTTAACTTTCACTGACGTACTTGATCTCTTCTTATGTCATTGCTTTAATTTGTTAACCATTAAGTGCACAATAATAATATACGAAGCAAATACGTATTGTACGTAATACGTATAAGTATTAAAGTTTTGCAAATTTTATTCAAGTAACAATAATTGAGACCGATTTAGTTAAAAATTGTATGAATGTATTAATTATATATTAACTCGAACAAGATGAAATTTAGGTTTCCTAAGTTAAGCAAAAATAATTGGATGCATAAAGTAAAAATATGCAGCAAAGTTAGAAAGTTGTAAAACTACAATAAATGGCAGCCAGTGAAGAAATAGCGCATCAGCGAAATTTTTCCGGGGGGGAAACATTTCCCTAGGGAAATTTTTCCGGGGGAAAGAATTCACGGGGGAAAATTTTCCCTGTGACACCGGCAGTAGGTCATCTAGCAGACCGGCCTTCTTAGTCTGCCAAAATTGCGGCAAGTGCTAAGTATACTTTATAGCACACCTTAGCGTGCATTCACTGATTTATACGCACGCCGTGTGGGAAGCTCCGAGAGTGGGGCACGAGGGCTTCCCATGCGACGTGCGCAGTAGAAATTAGTGAAGCTAAGGTTGTTGTAAAGTACTTATACAACGATTACACCTATCCTTAATTGATGAAACCTTACTCGTTTATGTTGCAGCTGACAGATATGTCGAGACAAATTTCAATGTAAAGTGGCAACAATCTCATTGCTTGCCATAGCTGGGAGGCCTATTTTTTGGTGTGCAGCAGAGCTGTCTAAAGTCTGACCAAAAAATGTAGGGAGCGAAATTGTTTTGTTTATACTGAATTACCGGTACATTTTTGCTGCAGCAATGTATATATTTTCTGAACCGTCATGGCATGAACTTTCTTTTGGTTGAAAAACATTTTTAAAAAATTAAAATTCATCAAAAGAAACCGATTTTTTAAGTTTTGAAAGATCAGTAGAAGTCAGGAACTAGCCGTTCGGTAGAAAATTAGCCCATCTCCCAAACATTTTGAATCCCGAATATCAGCTCATTTCGTCAAGAATTGCGATAGTTATTCAATTTTTCGATTTTCAAAAAACCTTTGATCTTTGCCGCTTTTCCAACTTTGACTGGCTATTACTCGCGACTCACTCAATGCAAAAATTTTTTAATTGGATTTTCAGGACCGCTTACGTGTTAGCTTTCATGTGATATATGTGGTTTTTCAAAATTTGAAAATCGAGTTTTTCAAAAAATACCACTTTTTGACCCAAAATTTCGATAATGCGAATCCAACAAAAGTGGGTAAAAATAAGATTATCGTAAAGTTTAATCTGAGCTGAATCCAGCGATATAAAGTTTTCGTGGCTACGACTTATATTGCACCCGTAATGAATTTTTAAATAATTTCGCTTTTTTGCCGGTTTTTGGCTAGTTTACACTATTTGCAACAAATCAATGCACAATACAGCACAACTTGTCAGAAATCAGCTGAAATAGGAAATTGTTTAAAAATTCGTTGCTGGGGCAATTTAAGCCATAGCCACGAAAACTTTATATCGTTGGATTCAGCTCAGATTAAACTTTATGATAATGTTATTTTTACCCACTTATGCTGGATTCGCGTTGTCGAAATTTTGGGTCAAAAAGTGGTATTTTTTGAAAAACTCGATTTTCAAATTTTGAAAAACCACATATATCACATGAAAGCTAACACGTAAGCGGTCCTGAAAATCCAATTAAAAAATTTTTGCATTGAGTGAGTCGCGAGTAACAGCCAGTCAAAGTTGGAAAAGCGGCAAAGATCAAAGGTTTTTGAAAATCGAAAAAATTGAATAACTATCGCAATTCTTGACGAAATGAGCTGATATTCGGGATTCAAAATGTTTGGGAGATGGGCTAATTTTCCACGGAACGGCTAGTTCCTGACTTCTACTGATCTTTCAAAACTTGAAAAATCGGCTTCTTTTGATGAATTTTAATTTTTTAAAAGATTTTTTCAACCAAAAGAAAGTTCATGCCAAGACGGTTCAGAAAATATATACATTGCTGCAGCAAAAAATGTACCGGTAATTCAGTATAAACAAAACAATTTCGCTCCCTACATTTTTTGGTCAGACTTTAGTCATAGAGAAATAATTCTCAGAGTCAGACTTTAGGTTAGAGCTCTGCTGTACACATTGTTGAAGCATGCAGAAAACTGTATGCTTTAGCAACTTTAGATTAGGGACAGGCCTCCTAGCGTGCAGCGTGCGTATAACTTAGTTATACGCACGTTGCACTGTGCATTATCTGATTTATATGCACAGTCTTTACACAGTAAAAGTGCAAAAGTGTTGTATAAATTTCTTTAAGTAATCAGAAAACACGCAAAACCGGCTCATAGTGTTTCATACATTAATTAATTTGAACAAGTAATTCAATCCTCACTAGCTCTGACATCTGATCTGTTCATTTCCAATGCATAACTGCAACCATTTCCATCGTATACGTTAAATAACCACAGAATCATTTGTTATCGGAGTTTAAATATTATTTAAATATAGCCTATATTGCCTGTTATGCTGATGCTGAACTTCTGAATTGCAATGGAACACTTCTTTAGTTTCCACAAAACTGAATGCTACACTAAAAGTGCTCAAACTATTCAGTATAAGGGTAGTTCTGACAAAGAATAGTTAGGATTGTAACTGGAGCAAAGTAGCATATCTAAGTTAATGTAGTTATATTCAAAACTTTAGCAAGAGTCCACTCCCCTCTCCCTGTCATCTCTCTGTTTAGGTCTGGATTATTTTTCATAGTTTTTGTTTTCATAAACCAGTACGTCCTTGCGTCTAGGTCTTCTGGGCCCTGGCGCTAGTTGAATATCCGCTGTTATTGGTCAGAGGTGATTATCAATCTCTGTATTAGAGCTAATATTAACTTGTACTTATCTCGACTCCGCGTCACAAAGATATGAGGTTGCCTTCGGTTAGCTATTACATCGCATATAATCTCCTTCCACTGGTTTGGTCGGCGGCCAATGGTTTAACGTTTTCACTTTAGTATAAGCGGCCATGGGTGTACAGGGACATCGGGCGCTTGGGATTTTGACATACATTGTATCGCCAAGTTTGCTGCAGTCGGTCACTTCTGCCACAGCAGGTAGTATTGGCAGCACAGAAGAAGCAACAGCTTGAAGGGCACCGATCGTATGTGTCTAAGCCACCGTAACCTGTATTTCCGCAAATCATTCCATGGGTCTCGTTATCGGCTTGTGCTCTTACCTCTGCATCACTGCATCTCGGTTAGTGTTTCTTAATTCAAGAAAATTCGGGGTAGGCAGCCATTTTCAAATACTCTTACTTATTTCATCATAATTTCAAAATTTCAAAGACTGGAAATAGTTTTTGTTTAATTTCATCCATATTACGTTACGTTCACCGGTTTTGCGGAGGGATGTTGTTTCGAGTTCGTAGAGCAGCACCCACATTACCATACTGTCAAAGACCCTTTGCTTGGTTTGGATAGATAATTTCACGTCACACAGGTATCTAGGCACTAGACAGTACGTTAAACAGGCCACAGCAGAGCCTTCCCTATTATGCAGTCGATTTCAGCGGTCGGCATGCCATCAGCAGAACTAAAGCTTCTTAGACAAGAGAATGAGTCCACTTTACGATTATCTCATTATCGACATGGAGGCCTTGTGTGTTGGTCGCCCATGAAACGTACTGATACCTTAATGTATTAAGCTTGAGACCGACTGGGGCGCTGTGCTATATTACCCTGGTATAAAAGTGTTGCATGTCGTCTTGGCTGGACGAATAGCAATGTCAGCGTATTCTAGGTCGGCTATTAGATCGTTATTGCTGATCGCGGCACCACTGTCATATAGTCAGCTCTTCGACATGGCTCTATCTATGATACGCAGGACTAGCAAGGGAGACAGGACATATCATTGTCAGATACCAGTTGTGACAGCAAATTATTCACTGCGCTCCCAAATACGCGAACTCTTGTTGTGGAGGTGATGTACATATTTAACATAGACGACTCATGTTGACGTGACGTAGAAGAGTGGCACCCTGGAACTCCCACAAGATATTTTTGTCGAAGCTGTCAAAGAAGGTAGCAGAGGAATCAAGAAACGCAGGCATCGTCGGTTGGTTACATCAGTTCAAGAACCTGAGCAGTACAAGTATTTGTTCAATGCTCTTTGCAAAAACCAGCCTGATTCCTCCTTGTAATGAGGTCCAGTACAGGACTTAGACTGTTCAGAATCACAACAGCTACGGTCAGAGGTGATATTTCACGATAGCTTTTGCAATGGAGTCTGTTTCCATTCTTGAAAACCTGAACCAGAATCGTCTCTTGCAACCTTTTGGGCTTTTGCTGGCTATTCCGGATTGAGCGAAACAAATCCTCTTGCTTTTCTTTATCAATCCCCGGTTTACTGTCCGGTTACTAAACCGGAAATTGTATGGCGAATCTTATGCAGGTTCTTACGGGTGCAACTCGCTCTAAATTAGACCCCTAATCTAATACCTATCCTAATCAAACATTAGACGGTGTTGGCGTACAAATGAGTTTATTAAATAGAACTTACGCTTTAATAAGAAATAAGGCGATCACAGCAAATACATCAAATGGCGCTAATGGCCGACCGTTCGTTAACAAGACACACTACCAACTGATTAATTAGACTAATTGATCGGATGACTCATCATCTCAGACCGACGTAACTACACAGAAGTAATGATTACTTTGAATGGTTGTTTAGAAGAGTTGTAGAATCGCAGACCGTAATTGCTAGTTTTTCACATCATCCCCCTGCGAAAGTTTTTTAGCGCCTGCTAAAAATTCAGAGATAACGAGAGTTGCTACCATAATTCAAGAATTAAAAATAGATGGAAAATTTCAAGAAAAAGGAAAACTACATGGGCGACCAGTAAGCAACCGTTAAGAAGTCCTGGCGCTTTTACTACCCATGAAAGAAAAGTAACTTCAAGAGTAAGCCAAGCGACTTACAAAAGAAAGTACAAAGTTTAAAGAAATTAGAAAAGTTTGGTAGCGAATTGGTAGTCAAATGCAGGCTAATCGAAAACTGGGGATTAACTGCTTACTTGCACGTAACTTGATAACATTTTAAACGATACTGCGATTCAAATTTAGATAATGAAAAGAGATTAAGTAGAAATCGAAAGTAGAGAATCGAGACCCCATATGAAAAATAGTACCCTCCCCCAAAAAGTTATGGGGGAGGGTAGAAAAAAGGCTTGGGGGGGCAACCCCCCCAACCCCCCCCCACCTTACACCTATGACCAGAATCGATAAATGTGATGGAGCGCCAGGCACGACAGGTCCTTCTGGATCGTCCTTTGCCACGTCATCTGCGTACCGCCACGTGGGCGTCTCCAGTGAGGAGGAGGGTCTGCCAACAGTGCTCTTCTCGCTGGAAAAGGGGTGGGCCTGCGTAGTATATGGCCAAGGTATCTTAGACGACGACGTTGTACTTCTTGAGAGCACAGTGGACCAGCACGAATCCGGGTTATCACTTCCCGGTTGGTAATCCTGTCACGGTAGCTGATGTTAAGCATTCGTCGCCAGCAACGAAATTCAAAGGCTTGAAGCCGAGCCAAGTCATTCACTTTGATTGGCCACGTTTCGCACGCATAAAGTAGGACTGGTCGGATCGCAGCCAGGTAGACCTTTACCTTGGTACGCAGGTTTACTCTGTCGTCTGTCCACAGGCAGTCCGTCAAGGTGGAAAATGCGTTTTCGGCCTTGGCGATTCTAGATCTAATTTCTTGAGTGGGGTTTCCATCGGCCCTGACAAAGCTGCCCAGATAGCAGAATTCATCAACATACTCTAACGCTTGACCTCTCAGCAGAATTGGAGCTTGGTCAGCCGGAGCTGACCGGACTACTTTAGTCTTTTCTGAGCTGATCAGAAGGCCAACGGTAGAAGCATAGTGGTCCAACCTGTCAATCATCAGGTTTAGGTCTGTAGATGACTCAGCGAGCAAAGCGATATCGTCTGCGTAGTCCAGGTCAGTTAGACTCTCTCCTTGGCCCATCCATACACCATTACAGCCCTCAAGCGCCTTCCGTAGTACCATGTCGAGTACAAGATTGAACAGCAATGGTGAAAGTAGGGCTCCCTGTTTAACTCCGGTGTTCACTGGAAATTCTTCGGTCAGAGATGTGCCTATTCGAACAGCACTTCTGCTGTGCTTATACATCCCTCTGATCAGTGAGACGACTTTGTCGGGCAACCCATGATGGGCAAGGATATCATACATGCGAGAACGGTCAATAGAGTCAAAGGCCGCCTTGAAGTCGACAAAGGCTACCAGTACAGGCTGACGGTATTCATGCCTCAGCTGCATGATCTGACGCAGTGCAAATATCTGATCAACTGTACCGCGACCAGGGCGGAAACCGCCCTGATTTTCCCGGAGATAAGGGTCCACGGCTTGACGGATTCGGTCTAGGATGATAGCCTCGACGACCTTGTACGCCGCGTCCAACAGAGAAATTCCACGATAGTTTTTGCATTCCGTCTTATTGCCTTTCTTAAACAGTGGGACAAGAACTGCTGTTTTCCAGTCAGACGGGAAATTTTCCGTTGTCCAAATTTTCTGGACAAGGCGGGTTATTTGTGTGCACACTGTTTCGCCACCGGCTTTCATCAGACATGCGCTTATACCATCTTCACCTGGTGCGCTTGATGACCTCATTGCGTTTATCGCTCTACGGACTTCCGCTTTGCTCGGTACACTGTCTGATACGTTGAGGAAGCCTTGGAAAGGCAGTTCAAAAAGTGGTGTTGCCGGGGGCGGACGATTTAGCAGAGACTGGAAGTGCTCCTTCCATCGTTTGTTCCGCCGCTGAAAGCTCCGAATGACTGAACTGTCGTTTTCGCGGATCACTTCACTGATGACCGATCTTTTGCCTGCCGCGTGCCGAAGGGTTTTGAAGAGTTTTCCTGTGTCGCCATGGCGGGTGGCATTGTTCATTGCATCGGCCTGACCTTGCCAATAAATATTCTTGTCTCTGACTATTCTTTCGGCTATTTCTGATGACAACTGCCGACGCTGAGCAGTGCATGCAACTTGTCGACGTCTTTCTACGAGTTGCAGGGTATCCTGTGAAATCCAATGGTTTCTGCGCCTTCTGGTACCACCTAGACTGGTGGCTGCTGAATCTTGGATTGCCTGCTTAGTGGCAGCCCACAGGTTTTCCACGTCTTCTTCTTGGATGGCCTGAAACCTGTTCGCCAACTCTAAACGAAAGTTGGCTAGGACCGGGGCATCCTTCAGCTTTTCGGTGGCCAATCGGTAGCATGGGCGATGCTGTTTCCTGGAGCATAAACGAAGTTGTACACAGCAAACGATGGCCGCGTGATCCGACTGTAATGAGTTGCCCCAATAGGAGCGACAAGATAATATGGAGGACTTCCACCGCTGGCGGACGCAAACAAAGTCTATCTGTTTACGGGTCCTCCCATCGTTAGATGCCCAAGTTTCCAGATGGCGGCGCTTGTGCCGGAATAGAGTGTTCACAGCAAAGAGTCGATGATGCTCCAAGTAAGACACAAATCGATCACCGTTGTCATTGCGGGTGCCAATTGAGTGGCTTCGAATGCAGGACTCACAGGTCAGCTTTCTACCAATTGTGGCATTGAGATCGCCTAATACGATTAGGAAGTCGCTTCTGCAAATATCGGCGACAACTTCGTTCAACACCTGGTAGAAATCGTCCTTCAGTTGGTCGTCAGTAACGTTAGTTGGGGCGTAGCAGCACACAATGGACGTGGGGAACGGTGAAGTAGCGAGTCGGATGGTGGCGATCCGTTCCGATACCGGCGTGAATTCCAACACCGATTGAAGTAGGTTTGCGCTTATGGCAAAGCCCACGCCGTGCTGACCGTTCCCATTCGCCAGACCACTGTAATAAAGCTTGTAGCTGTTATGGCGAGGCTGACCATTCACAATTGCTGGAGTTGCTATTGTGCAACTGCCAGAGTCCGGAATGCGGGTTTCTGAGAGGCCGGCAATGTGTATATTCCTGTCATTTAGTCATTTAGTGCCCATATTAATTCGCTCACAACCTAGTCCTCTTCTATTTTGGTGGTATAATGACAAAAGCTGTTTGCCTCGCCAAGGGCTTTCATTTGACAACAAATTTGACCACTTTTGAAGACCACAATTTGACCACCAGGCCGCTGTGGGTCAGGGGTCACATCCACCGACCTCGGCAGTATGCCCATCTTTTTTAGCGACCCCGATTTTCTATACATGGGACATGGCATGGGTACCACCCCAAGGCCGAAAAAACGCCATTTTTAGTGTCTTTTAGGAGTGAAAATGGGACTTAGAAACTTTTCGCCCAAATATTATAGTCAATCGGGAGAAAACGCCATTTTTTCAAACCTTTGGACGTGTAGAACTCATTTTTTGAAATTATGGGAAAATTCTTGTAGTTTGAAGAATGGCAACCCCTATATATATTTTAATATGAATATTTTAATTTATTAATGACTTCTCTAGACTGTAGCAATAGAGAGTACTTTGGGATTATTTTCCTGGGGGAAAAAGCCAAAATCGGGAGAAAACCAGTCATCGGGGGAAAAGCCACTTTGGTCGAGTCGAAGCAACTCCTGAAGGCGTAGACCAATTCTGAGTGTTTCATCGTGTTCAGTGTCGCTTATTTACCCCAGGTTTATTATGTACCGAGGCAAATTGCCTTCGTAAAGTACTAAAAACAACTTTAGTTTGCAGCATAAACTGGCTAGGATTCATCAAATATAACGTAAACATACAAATTCTTTAAAAATTTGCAAAAACGAAGGCTATCAACAAAATAGTGTTTTCCAATGAATTCGTAATGCTCTTTTTGGCCAAATGAGCCGAGTTTCAGGTCGAAATGTGGAGTGTAGCGGTCAAAACGACTGACGTGACATATTAGTCCATAAGTAGCTATTTTCAGGGACTGTCCACCTAAAAACGGTATATATTGCTTTGTAAGAAAGAAAAACACAGAACGATGCACAGTAACACAAGATGCGTACTCAACAGATCTTCTGTAGTTACAGTCATTTTAAATTCAAGAGTACTGGATACATGGATACACAAAACTTGAATTGCTGATTATTTTCAAAATTGTTATAATGCCAAAAATCCAGAAAAGTGCTCACTATGGGTCTCGCAAGCGATTGGCTTTTTTCCCGATGGGTCAAAATCATCGGGAAAAAACCACACCTGCCCAGAGACAACGTGACGTGCTGAACTGTCTGCTGTTGACTGTAGAGAACAGCCAGAAAGCTAAAAATCGGCGTGTGGGCTTATATTGAGGTCGTCATTCTACGCGCCAAA
>JASAND010002133.1:0-36174 GCA_030248195.1 Trissonchulus latispiculum | reverse complement strand
CAGACAATCTCTCGACAAACATTGATGAATCTGGACAAATTTCACCCTAAAAATAAAGCTAATGTTAAGCTGCGGTACCTTTGAATAATTTAGGCTTTTAAGAACTTTTAAGAACTTTTAAGAACGTTTATGAACTTGACAAATTTTACATTAAAATAACGCAGAAATGTAAAACGGTGGTGTCTTGGAATTAGAATATCAATTGGCCTTTAAATGTTATTAATTAATTTTTAAAGGATTAAAATTTGACTTGACGCCAAAATCGCGTAAAATTTCATTCTTCAAAAATAAATTAAAAAATTTTCGAGGCCTAAATATAAAAGCCTAAATCTAAGCCTAAATTTTAAAGCAACGCAGGATATAGTTGAGTGAAGCATTGTCATATTCAACTTGATATCCCAGGATGCGATGTTTAAAAATGTGGTTTTTGCTAAAATACTAAAATACGCTAAAATAATTAAAGTAGATCGGGAACAGACCAAGTTTTGCTTTGCTAAAATAAAACAAACTGTTAACGGAATTAAAAGGTGAACAGCAAAAATTAAAATTTTAAGCAGGCACTAGAAAGAAAAATGCACTAGCAGATTAGCGTAATTTTAGGTTCAGGGTTTTGGTGTAAATCATACAACAAATAAATTGAATATTTGAGAATATCAAATTAAAATGAAATTAAAATTTTAAAGTTTGTTTACAAAGAAGAAGAAGGAGAAACATAAATGACAATACTTTCATTTGAAATCCAATAGGCTTCTTTGAGGCAGGCATCGCAGATGGCAGGCAGCCGTCTAAGCCAGTAAAAACGGATGCAAGGTAGCGGGCATGCTTTGCCTCATTCGGACACGGGCAAAGAAGGTGCTAAGCAGTTTCTCAGCGGCGGTACAGCAGACTAAAATGTCAGTATCGATGAGTATGTTATGGATTTATAGTTGGTGTCCTCTTCCACTTGTCATTTCTCTGGTTTCACATTGGGGTAGGTGGCGCTGCGGTTAACAAATTGACCGAAAGTGTTCCTGTCAAATGGAAATGCTTCCATGCAGAAAAGTTCCCTTGCCAATGTAAAAAAGAATAAATAATTTTATCAATCCGGACAGCTATCCTTCTCGCTTTCATGAAGTTTCTCTTCTTCAGCCGACAACAAGACACTCCAATAGTCACGACATATTCTCCCTACTAAAATCTGCTCTTTTGCTTTAACTCCAGATCCTCGACCTGGCATGTCCCTACTTTGACTTTTATCAAAGTTTGTTTTAGAATTAAGCTGATCAATTTCGTTTCAAAAGGTGCTTGAATTAAACCCCTACGATTACCCCATTATCCCTAGTACTCAGGTGATAGGTATGTTAAGAAAAGAGAGCTTGCAGATGGAGATGGAGCTTGACTAACGTAAGCAAAGGTAGATATGCAAAACATTAGCGGCTAATACATTCTGGATATTTGGAACCTGCTAATAATCGTAGTGTGCCAGTGTTTCTATGATATGCAAATTAAGTAGAAGTTTTTAAACATGCTTGATGTTCATTAATGTACGCAAGCTCAAAACTATAAGAATTGATTTCGACGATTTCAGTGGACCAGCACGAACAAATCTATACTATATCCATGCCCTGAGTTGGATTGCGTTCTTTCCTCCAAAATGTATGTTATTTTGCTGTTTAGAAGGGATGCGGCATTTATAGTTTCATTATTTTACATCCAATAGGCTTAAGAGATTTCTCATGTAACGCTATCCTTAAATCATAAGGAGCGTATATGTAGTTTAACGGAGTTTGTCAATAAAAGTTTTTGGTAGATTTTTAGTTTTAATATATATAAAGGAATTTGGACCACCACGAGCTTCAATTTGACATAAAATTTGGCTGTTTGAAAGCGCTGAAAATTTGACATTTTGGCCTAAAGGTGTCTCCCAAGCTGTCGACGGATGTAGCCAACACAAAACAGAGGCTATTTATATAAAATTTTGCACAAGAACCAAAAATGCTCCTTCGTCGCATGTAAAAACAGATGAGTACTCACAGGTACGTGATGCAAGACTAGGAAACTCGCTTGTAAAATACACGATAAATGGCGTCGTGAGGTTGTAACCTAAGGACCACAAGTTGCAACCTATTGACATATGAGCCTGTCCTACGACGACGATTTTTATTCGCAAGATGCCTATCCGAAATAATTAGTGTGTTATGCTTTTGTTACGGAAATAGCTCAAAATAGCGGAAATCTCTCAAACATAGCTTGCCGTGTGGATGGTATATTTTAAGCGTTAGCCTGGGAAACGCCCCATAAAAGCCCGGGCGCAAAAGGTTAACCCGGTACAAAAGAAAATTGCTGATGAAAAGTTAGCAGCCTGGTAGGAACAGGAGTCGATTCAACCATCATCGTTGTTGGGGTTTCCCTATCGTTTTGATTGCAAAGTAGGATGAGGTTCGGCATCAACTATCGCAAACTCAATGCAGTCACAAATAGGACTGCTAATATTCAAGGTATTTTTGACAGCATTTTGGGCCACTCATTTTTTTCTAAATTATATTTTGCGTCCGCTTTTCACCGAATTTCAATTTATCCCCAGATAGAGAAAAACAGCTTTTATTACCCACTCGGGGCTTTACAGGTTCAAGGGCATGCCTTTTAGACATTGAAATGCTCCTAGTTCTTTCCAACGTATTATCGACAAAACTAAAGAAAGCTTTACAGTTTATATTGACGGTGCCCTTTTTACCAGTTCAAGAGAACATGTATTGTTGAAATTGTCTAAGGGGGTATATAGGCTTTTTTATATTTGTTTCTATCCTCTATTTATGTATCTTCAAACTAACGGAATTTGTCTACGAATTTGACAGTCTCTAAACGGTGTGCCGTGTCAACAACCTTTTAACGAATTCCGCGCCTGATTATCAAAACTAAAGACTAACAGCATAGGATTCACTCATAGGATTTACTACGGTCCAACAGTGCACATATAAGTCTACCTGAAAGTAGAACATAACCAAAAATTAACGCGCATAAAGTGGTCGCGAAAACAGTGCAATAAACGAAAATTTATAGCAAATAAAACTAAGTGTACAATAGAAATTACAAGAAACCGACCTCCCTGTACGCCGATCCAACAGACACTACGTGAGTGCTCACACTTACTTTTACTGCAGTGGAAAATGTGTGTATGTAGTTAATTTGCATAATTTTAGCAAACAGTCAGAAGTCTACATACCAGTTTTTATCATTTTTACCGCTGACTAACATTCGGATATGTAGGCCTCTATTGGCACTTTAGCTGTAGTCAGCATTTCCTATTCTAAACGGAAACGGATGCCTTTTACGGACACTTTTGTTATCTGTACAACTTATCAGTATATCGCAGACAATTCTTTATTTCCCCTTGGTGTCTCCTTTGGAAAACCTTTAAATATTGCGTAATTAGTGCGGCTCGAATAAAACAAATTTTCGACTTCTCATGAAAGTTTTTGTTA
The DNA here is from genome assembly GCA_030248195.1 of Trissonchulus latispiculum. Lineage (NCBI taxonomy): Eukaryota > Metazoa > Nematoda > Enoplea > Enoplida > Ironidae > Trissonchulus > Trissonchulus latispiculum. The sequence continues at coordinate 32,713 of JASAND010002133.1, read as the reverse complement.
AGTGATGCATCAAGGTATAAGCAGAAAAGGCAAATTTTCAACTTTTCAAATATTCTTTAGTCAAATTAAAAATCTTTAATACGCTCTAACGTTTATCTGGTCTCTACAAGTCCCTATAAGTTAGTACGTGAAAGTTAAAGCAAGTTTTACCTTGAACTAGGAACTAAGAAGTTGAAAGGGAAATGAGCTTTATCAAGTCTAGCGACGTGCAAGTTACTTGGTCTATCAGTGCGATTTATGCAGCAAAAAATAGCCACAGATAGTGTCTTTAAATTTGATGGGTTGGCCTTGGAGTCTTTAAATTATTGTGTAGGCCATGCCGTAAACTTTGTGATCCTATGTGTATGCGCCTTTGTAACAATCAGCGAGGCGTTCAATATTCTATAGGTAGAATATTCAATCAAAATGATTAGCTGATTGATTTTATTGACTAAGCTGACACTGGAATCCAAAAATTTGATTTGTAGTTCGGATATACGGGGTATATATAGTTGAAAATATGCAAAATGGTGACCATAAAATTTGGCATCCGGCGACTTCCTACCGTCTGGTGATTTTCTTGCCGAGTATATATGTGCCCGCGACCGAGTACGATTGACTAAGTAGTCCACGCGAGTAGGGTGGATGAAGAAAATTACCTATTCTACGCGAGAGCTGGTTATGATAATTTTCATCGTTGGTTGGATTCCCTTTTCTTCGTGAAAGTTCGTTTGTACCTTCTGTGCTGACTATGACTCTGATTTCAACTTTTCTAATTTTCTTAAGTCTAATTGAAGCTCTTTAATGCCCTGAACGAATATCTGGTCTCTACAAGTCCCTATAAGTTAGTACGTGGAAGTTAAAGCAAGTTATACCTTAAACTAGGGACTAGGTACTTGAACTGCTAGGAAGTGAGTTTATCAAATCTAGCTACGTGCCAGTTACTTGGTGTCTCAGTGTTATTTATACAGCAAAAAGTAGCCACAGATATAGTCTTTAAATTTGATGTGTTGACCATGGACCGTGTTGACCACCGTCTTTTTAAATTATTGTATTGGCCATGACGTTTTGACCATCTTTTGTGATCCTATGTGTACGCGCCTTTGTAACAATCACCGAGGCGTTCAATATTCAATATGTAGAATATTCAATCAAATGGTTACCACAATTTTTATTAACAAAGCTGACACTGGAATCCAAAAATTTGTCTTGTATTTGGGATATACGGGGTATATTGTAGTTGAAAATAGGCAAAATGGTGACCATAAAATTTGGCACCCAGCAACTTCCCTCCAAATGTGTGGTGGTTTTATTGCCGAGTATATATATATATATATATATATATATATATATATATATATATATATATATATATATATATATATATATATATATATGCCCGCGACCGCGTACGATTGACTAAGTAGTCCACGCGAATAGGGTGGATGGAGAAAATTACCTATTCGACGCCAGAGCTGGTTGTGATCATTTTCGTCGATGGCTGGATTCCCTTTTCTTCGCGAAAGTTCGTTTGTACCTTCTGTGCTGACTATATTCCCTATTCGCTATATATTCCCTATTCCGACTATGTACGCCCTACTGGCATTTTACTGCTGTAGTTGTTTCTATTTTAAACGGGAACCGACTCCATTCACGGGCATTTTGTTACTCGTACAACTTAGCAGCATAATCGAAGATAACAATTCTGTGGTTCCCTTGGTGCCCCCCTTGGAAAACCTATAAATATAACTTTTAACATAGTTATAGCGCGACTGGAAAACCCAAATGTTCGATTTGTTTTGTATGTTCAGCATATTTACTAACTCAAATGTTGAAATTTTTGCAATTGACTTAATTTCTAAGCACCCTATCACATAGGACATTGGCGTTTGTTGGATCCGAAGTAAAACTAGTGAAACATAGGCTATTTTTGGTGAAACTTTAGAATTGTGCCGAAATGGCAGCATGCCCTATTTTGACCACCTGGGCCATGCACAGTAAGTTGAACCTCTATTTATCAGGTGTCTCTATTGAGTTGAGAAGTGCATAAGTTTTCCTGGTGGTTATTAGTTTCATTAGATTTATTGGTTAAAAAATTTCATTTTGGAACTTGGGTTTTTCCTCACATAGGTTTTTCCTGCCAAGTCAAGGTCACCCACAGGTCGCACTACAGGCGCTACAGCCAAACAGCACATGTCATCGTGAAGTTAAGGCATAAGCTCTGAATAACTGTAATAACTGTAATGCTTTGAGCTTGGCTTGGCCAGCTTGGAGCACTCTTTAAGATTAAAATCTGTTATGTTTGTAAGATTATAATATATTATTTCTTTATCTATTTAAGATTAGTATTAAAATATAACCTTTCTTAAATGGGTGGATTTTGCACAACTCTTTGCAGCGTACTGTATTCCTCAATTTGATTCTGAAATAAAAATTCCAATCACTTGGAATGCCATTCACCAGGCGTCACCGTGAAGAGCGAGAAGCAGTGTCACTACACAATACCCACATAAAGGCAGACAATAAATAGTGATAAGGCCGCCTGGTTTTGTAGACAACAGCGAGAATGTCTGGGATTCTAGGCTTAATTACTATATGCAAATTAGCTGTGTTTTATTCACGTCTTCTCTTTATATTGTTCCTGTTAGAGGCGGGCTTATTTGAGAGTTGCCTTTTGTAATTTTTTATGTTTAAGTAATTCATTGGTTATTCATGTACTCTGTTCTGCCTGCTGTCCAAGGTAAGTGCTTTAAACGTAAGTTTGTGTTTCTCTTCTTGGCGTTTAGGTCAACAAACTACAGTCAACTGAAAAGCAAAACAATTAACTTACTTCAACTGACTAACAATATTGAATACACTAATACTATGCTATACTACCAACATTAAATAGCAAGCTCAATAATACTAAGGACAAACAAAGCTTACGGGATACATTAACATTAACTTACATAACAGCGGACAGCTGAGAAACGATATATATAAATTTCAAACATGCACGATTGAGCTTCTCTTTTATAATCCCTAGCTATCTAGTGGCTTGGTTTACAAAGAATACTAAGACTAACCATGCAAATTGAAGGTCAAAGCAGGGCCACCACTGCGTAAAAAGCTTATATGTTTGTCTTGTCACACAGGATGGTAGTGCTAATATCTTCTACGTTTACTTAAACGTTAAGTGACATTAATATACGTTAAGTGACGTCAAGTACGTTCATGGGACTCTCTAGCGCTAGTCGGATAGTGGGCCCCCTGGCTGCTCCGTCTGATTGGGTCTCCTTATCAATGCTAACTCTGTCTTATTTGAATGCTTCACTTTTAACTCTATCTATCTATCTGTCTGGGCTTTATTTCCCGGCTTGGGTAGCTTTGTATGGGATAAACTCCACTTATTTTCAAAGCTTTCTTTAAAAACTGTTGCGTAGGATTTGTAAACTTGGCGAATCGTAAAAGAAGGGTGCAATGGTGAATATACTGGAGCCTACAATAACAAGAAAGGTTTGGTATGACTTGGCCCAACTCTAAATTGGCCCAACAACAATGATTGGTTGTTTAACACAGTATCACTTGACCAATTAAATGCAGAAGAGTGTAGAAAGAATGTAGACATGCACATATGTGCATGTTAATTGCAATATTTTATATTTGTGGAAATTTACGTGAGAAATCAAAGGACGCATTGATTTACAAACTATTCATTGTATAAAGCTTAAAGAACATTTAAAAATGGTTTTAATTTTAAAGTTTAATGTCTAAATTTGCATTATAATTCTGTTAACTTTTAATCAATTTATTCTTGTTACATAATTTTATTCAAACTAATTGTATCTTTATTGTGAACATATATAGGCGTATATAGATGAATTGTTAAATTAAATTAATTTTAATTTAAAAATCTTTATTTTCCACAGAAAAATAGTAATTTTCCTACACAGTCCCCTCCTCTCACAGTTATTTACACGCGATAAACTCTAACATAAGACGTCCTCTCTTTAGCAAGGTGGGCGGAGCTTAGCAGTTTAAATGAGTTTTCCAAATCAGAGTTGGGCCAAACAAGACTACACCGGTGAAATTGAACGTAAGTTAAGGGAAAAATAGGTAAACATTAAAGAAATATTACTCATAACAATAAGAGATGCAAATTCCTGCATGGAAGTTTTATATCCAGTTTAAGTAAGAATGGATTTAAGGTTACTCTTATTCAGAAAACGGTTGCCGGGTCGCCGGGTTCCAAATTTTATGGAATCTCATTTTGCTTATTCTCAATTAAATATTCCCCGTATGTCCCAAATACAAGACAAATTTTTGGAGTCCAGCGTCAACTTAGTTAATAAAAACTGTCACAATCATTTCGATTGAAAATTGTATATATTGAGCTTTGAACGTCTCGCTGATGGTTACAGAGGCGTGTACACATAGCTTTACAAAAGATTACGTCGTAGTCAATACATCAATTTAAACACTCCATACAGCAGAAAAATGTCAATGCAAGCGTGCATAGTCGAACTCAAGTCAGCGGTAAAAATCAGTGTGTAGACTTCTGACAGCTTGCTAAAATTATGCAAATTATCTACATACATACAGTGTTCACTGCACTAAATGTAACTCTGAACACTCACTTTAGTTTTGCTTGGATCGGCATATAGGGAGGTCGGTTTGTTCTTGTAATTCCCATTGTATACTTTGTTTTATTGTCTAGAAATGTTCGTATATTGAATTGCTTTTGCAACCAATTTATGAGTTGATTTTTGTTTGAGTTCGTTTTTCAGGTAGATCAATATTTGTACTTTTTGGCCGTACTAAATTCTATGCTCCAAATCTTTGTTCTGATAATCAGGAGTGGAATTAGTTAGAAGGTAGCTGACACCGCTTAGTGACATGATAAATTCGGAGGCAAATTCCGTTTATTTGAAAATAAATAAATAAAGAATAAAAAATATGTTTCAACAAGCCCAAACTCATCAAAAATATGTTCCACAAAGCCCAAACTCCCACTTAGACAATTTCAACAGTACATGTTGAACTGGTAAAAAGGGCACCGTCAATATTAAGTGTAGGTTCCTCTGTAATTCTGTCGATAATGCGTTGCAAAGTACTTGGAGCGATTCAAAGTCCAAAAGGCATGTCCTTGAACTCGCAAGCCCCGAGTGGGTAATAAAAGCTGTATTTCTCTCTCTGGGAGTAATGGAAATTCAATGAAAACCAAATCGAATAGATGTTTGCGAATGAAAAATGTTTGAAAATTTGGCCTTCTGAGCGAATTTTTCAGGCCAAAATTTGGTACCAAAAGGGGCACCCTTTGGCTTTGGGGGGCACGAATTTGGGGGGGGAAGGTCGTTTATGGGAGGCCCCCACTAGAATAAGCCCAGAGTCAGAAGTGAAGTCGGATCTTTTGAAACAGCAAAATGTGGTCAGAAAAATTTGCTTTCTTGTCTAGAATGCAAACAATTCTCAACGAAAATAAAGAATTTAAAAAGAAGAATTTCTACTTGGTGCCGCCCCCCCCCCTGTCAGAAAACTCTGGGTGCGCCACTGTATTATATATATATATATATATATATATATATATATATATATGAATGTGCATATGTCATTAATTTTCAGTTGCTTAGTTTGTGGAATTTATCTCTAATTTATAAGTTTTGACATTATTCGGCTGCGTGTGTTCTGCAGATATATATCATTTATTTCTGAGAATTTCGATTCTCTAAATTGGTGGTGAATGGGAAGGATATCGGGGATGAAGCATGTACCAATAGTGCAGCGGGTCCCAGCATGAAAGAACGAGTGATGGGGCACGAAGACTATCTGCGCATGCGCGATGCCATGCAGGCGCTCTACGCTCTTCCTGATCAACCGCCGGAATGTAGTGCTGCAGCACCGCCACCTCCACAGCGCCAGCGTGGGGGTCTAGGTCAGCGCGCAGGCCTCAGCAATCGCCACCTGACCGCTGTCCACTGGGAACAGATTGCTCAGGCGTGTCCAACCTTCTCGGCTGACCAGTGCATTAAGACCTTCTATCAGCAGATCACGTCAGGATTCCACTCTCAGCACAATCGACGACGATTCGATCGATCTAGCTGATCAGAATGAAAATCAGATCAATAAAGTGCCTGATCTACTGGTGAATGGGGAGGATATCGGGGATGAAGCCTGTGCCAACAGTGCAGCGGGTCCTATCCTGAAAGAACGAGTGATGGTGCACGAAGACTACGCTCTACGCTCCTCCTGATCAACCGCCGGAATGTGGTGCTGCAGCACCGCCACCTCCACAGCACCAGCGTGGGGGTCGAGGTCAGCGCACCGGCCTCAGCTATCGCCAGCTGACCGCTGTCCACTGGGAACAGATTGCCCAGGCGTGTCCAGCCTTCTCGGCTGACCAGTGCATTAATACCTTCTATCAGCAAGTCACGCCATGATTCCACTCTCAGCACAATCGATGACCATTCGATCAATCTAGCTGATCAGGATGAAAATCAGATCAATAAAGTGCCTGATCTACTGGTGAATGGAGAGGATGTCGGGGATGAAGCCTGTACCAACAGTGCAGCGGGTTCCATGCTGAAAGAACGAGTGATGGTGCACGAAGACTACGATCTACGCTCCTGCTGATCAACCGCCGGAATGTGGTGCTGCAGCACCGCCACCTCCACAGCACCAGCGTGGGGGTCGAGGTCAGCGCGCCGGCCTCAGCTGTCGTCAGCTGACCGCTGTACACTGGGAACAGAATGCCCAGACCTGTCCACCAGGGGTTTTTTGGGTTTCGGATTTGCGTCAACCTTGCGTCCAGCTAATTTTAAGTTGCCTCCCGTCAAGAAATTTTGCGTACAGGTAAAATTATTGTTTTAGCGTGTTTTATATGCAAAAATTGTATTCTTTAAAAAATGTCGATTATTTCTTTAGGGAAACATAATTTAATCGTATGAAAAAGTACTTAGAATGGTGATGCTACTGAACAGTAATGCACGAATACAAAATATGTGAAATACGCCCTATATACACGACGGGGGGGTCTGGAGGGCGGAGCCCCAAAGAAGTTGAGAAAATTTTTTGCGATTACGGAAAAATCCGTAATGCAAATGTTCAAAACAATTTAATTGGCATCTGTTGTATCTATAACACATATCATGACCAATTTTCGATATTATTGACACACATTGTTCAGATGTTTTGATGTCATAGTTAAACTAATTAAATTACAGATAAGTCCGTAATGAAAATGAATAAAAAGATTAATTTGTCATCAGTTACATTTAACTAAAATACCTCATGCATTTTTTATGTGAATTACGTTTGTAAATTATAGAATTTTTAGTTGTTTTCATTTTGAGAAGTCAGTATCAATAAACAAAGAGCGTGTATGCGATGCTTAGTGCAGTATTAATCAAAGGCAAAAACAGTGAAATATTAACGTTGGTCACGAATACGATTGACTAATCCTTTAATGCCTGAATTTCTTCAGGACAAACGTTTTTCGATGACTGCGCCAGTTGAATGCTTTAAATGAACCAAACCAAAAATTGGATACTCTACAAATTTGGTTGAGTTTTGGTAATTGAGGAATTTACCCCCAGAAGCTGAAAATGTTTTGAAAATCCAGTGAAGAACAAAATTTAGACTTTAAAAACTGTGCTAATGCAATTGTATGAACCTCATTACATTACATGATCCCAAAAATTTGGATATTCGGCTACGGCTACAAATTTTATTAATTATGGGCTTTGACCTATTATGTATCGATACAGGTAAATAACCCAACTAATAACTCAACAAATACTGACACATTACAAAGCGTTGGCATTCGATGGCATAGTGGAAAACACCAGGGGGTCTGGGGGGCGGAGCCCTCCAGAAACCGAGACAATTTTTGGAAAATATGGAAAAATTAGTACTGGAAACATTTAAAGTTTTCACTTTGACAAAAGTGAATTTTCTCTCGAAATGATGTTGCGTCTAGCTTGCGTCCCGTTAAAATTTCGTTGCGTCAAGATAAGAAACTTTGCGTGCAGACGCACTTCTGGACGCAAAAAAACCCTGCTGTCCACCCTTCTCGGCTGACCAGTGCAAATTATTGAAAATGTACCTAATTATCAGAAATTGAATCTAATTTATCAGAAGTTGAACCATTTATCAAAACTCACCTGATTAGGAACTGTCTCAAATTGCAAACCTATTATGCTATTTTTACAAAGTGTATATTTTCTTGACAAAAATGTGATTTAGCTAATCGCATAATGCGATTTGTTTTTTCTGTGTTTTGACTGCAAAATTTAACTTTAGTGTAAAGTAGCACGCTTTTTCGTACACTACAGATGAGTTGATCTCAACAAATCAGCTAAAAACTTTTGCAACTCCTGCTAAAACGTTAGCATTATAAGAAGTTTAGTTTGAAAACTGCTGCAAAAAACGGACGCATTAGACATCAAGGGTTTGACTTTCATATGAAAATGCGCTTTCTTCAATCGCATTATTTGATTTACAAATCGCATATTTGTTTGCAAAATGCGTTTCATGACAGCTTCTAATTTGAAACAGTTCCTTATCAGATATGGAAGCCAATTATCGAAAATGTGCGTGATTATCAGAAATTTAACCTAATTATCGAAGATGTTCCTAATTATCAGAAATTGAAATTAATTATAAAAAGTGAACCTAATTATCAGAAACTGTACCTAATCTATCAAAACTTCACCTAATTATCAGACATGGACGCTAATTATCAGAAATTGAAGCTAATTATTAAAAACGTACCTAATTATCAGAAATTGAACCTAATTATTGAAAATGTACCTTATTATCAGAAATTGAACCTAATTAGCAAAACTTCGCCTGATTATCAGATATGGAAGCTAATTATCGAAAATGTACCTAATTATCAAATTTAACCCAATTATCAGGCGTGGAAGCTAATAATCAGAAATTGAACCTAATTTTTGACAATGTACCTTATTATCAGAAATTGAACCTAATTATTTAAAATTATTGAACCTTACCTTATTTAAAAAACTTGGAAAAATCAAAAAACAGTGCAAAATGTAAACAATGCAGTTACCATATTGAACATGATTGAACACGAAAGCTAAAAGCTTTCATATCTATTGTAGATCCTTCGGCAATCTCTGCATTCTGATGATTGCACGATTTTTCGTAAACTTTTACAAAAAAAATACGAAAATTTAACGACTTCAAACAGTTGGTGGAAAAACAGAAAATTCTGTTAAAATAAACATGAGACATATGTATTAAAATACAATTTTACATGCAAACCTCTTATATAATGTGTTGAAACTGTATTCCATAAAAGAAAAGTTCTGGACCCTGGACCATTCTAGTTAAAGCAGTTAACTCTACTCCACTCTACTTTAATCTTAAAAACCTACTTTACTAACTGTTAATCCGCCCTTAATCACTCTATTTGTGTTTCGTGAACGATCAACGTAATCGCTATAAACAGCAACCATTTACCAATAGTAACTAGCTTATCTGCATATCTGATCAGTATTGGTATATTTTCTATACGAATCGGTCGGGCCGATTGGCCATCTATTGTATTGCTATTCCATGCCTTTATTATTCTGCCAGTAAATCACTTGTAAGTTCTTATATTAAATCATGCCCTTTATTTTTTTTATTAGGGAAGGCTTACTTAGGGAATTTCTCTTTTCTTGATTAGTAGCACCCTAGGTTAGGCTAGAGTAGAACCTGCATCGTTTCGCCAACTAAGTACCGGTTTGGTACCGGACAGTAAACCGGTAGTTAACACTAAACCGCGAAAATTTTAACCTAAGCTTCCCTAATCTAAATTGAACTAAACTGAAACTAAACTAAACCAAAAGCTAAGCCAAGCAGGCTTATTCTTAGTGCTCAATCAAATCAGCAACATCCTCCCCATTCCAGGATCCCCCTATGTAAAGCTTCCCACACATTCCGACTTCTCACCATAAACCAAAAACTGCCAAATCTTACCATTGCAATTTAAATTTTTAAAACCTTCCTGGCTTTGACGGAGTTTTAATAGAGTTTTGCTAATTTTGGTTTAACAACGCTTTGGCTAAACTAACCATTTCAAAACAATTTTTGGCAGTTTCCGCATAAAAATATAAAAATTCGCAAAACGTTTTCTAAAAATATGCCGCCCCATTTAGGATGAACCCCTTCCCCCGTAAAAATCGACTAAACATAAGCCAAAACAGTCTAATAGATTTTGAGTTATGAAACGTATTGCTATATTACTTTTATATTACTTAGTACTTTAGTTGATTTATTGAGTTCAGCCGGGTCGAGTATCCGACTGGTCGGCCAGCGCTGGCACAAAATATTCTGCACCACCGAGGGTGTATCGGGGCAGGATATTTTTGTTTTATAAGTATCTATTATATTATGTTTTATTTTACTACTATATTCTAAACTAGTCTATTCCCCTTGCGGTGTTTGTTCAAACCGGATTGAGTTAGTTAAATTTTAAACTGATTCTGTGCAGCCAGCTGAATCTTTCGTTATTTTGAGAGCGTTTCAAATTCCCAAAGCAACACATCAGAGCTGTTTATCCAATTCGATATTTAATGACTAATATTTTGACTGATAGCCTTCACTACTTCAAACAAAATTATATATATGGTATTAGATTGCTATTAGTTAATATTGTTATGTATATATGTCATTTTAAAACCAAATTAATTTTTACGATTATTTATAAAAATTTCAAAAAGTAAATTTTGTACAAATAGTATGAATTTGGATAAATAAAAATCACCGCGTTTATAATAATATATTCTTGGCAAATTCTTTCTGAAGCAATTCTCGCTAAAGCAATTCTCTCTAAAGCAATTTCTCTCTAAAGCAAAATCTGTATTTGGGCTTTCTCACTGATGCCAACTTTCGAAATAACTAACGCGCATTTTCTCACTAAAGCAATTCTCGCTAACGAATGCACACGTGTATTGTAGCATTTAAAGACTGAATATAATTGCGGCATAGATGAAGTAAGTTTCATAAAATGCACTTTCTCGGCAATGCAATTCTCAGCAATGCCATTCTCGGAAATGCAAACTATGATTCTTGATCTTTCTCGGTAATCCCTTTCTCGGCTATGTGCATTCTCGCCATTGCAATTCTCGGCATTGAATGTTACCCGTACAAAGAGTACGGAAAGTTTGTCCGATTTGAACCAAAATTGCGTGATCTATGGTCATATCCGGTTCGAAAAAAACCGGAAAAATAGGTTTTTCCGGTCTGGTGCTCGGAATCGGAATAAAAAAGGTTTGTTTTTGGCACAATGAATATCTGGGAGGCTATTTTCATTTTACCGGTGTCAAAGTAATCGAATATCCGGTCGATTTCCGGTTCTGAGGTTTGAAATTTAAAATTTAATGGGCTATTATCTCAGTATCCGGTTGGTGCGGAAATCAAATTACTTCATTAGAATGATATTTTGTCTATCCCTAACAAGCATCAACCTCAAATTACTTTATATCTACTGTAATTTTTGAATGATAGCGTTTTAAAAATATTTCAAAAATAGGTTATACTGCGTGCGACAAAGCTAAGCGTATGGGATCAAATCTCATATCCGGTTTAACAATTAGACCAAACAAGCAAACTCAGCCCATTTTTAAAACGCTATCATTCAAAAATTACAACAGACATGAAGTAATCTGAGGTTGATGCTTGTTAGGAATAGACAAAATATCATTTTAATGAAATAATTTGACTTCCGGACCAACCGGATACTGAGATAATAGCCCATGAAACTTCAAATTTCAAAGCTCAGAACCGGAAATCGACCGGATATTTGATTACTTTGACACCGGTAAAATGAAAGTAACCTCCCAAATATTCATTGTGCCATAAACGAACATTTTTTTATCCGCAGTTCCGAACAAGAGACCGGAAAAAACCGATTTTTCCGGTTTTTTTCGAACCGGATATGACCATAGATCACGCAATTTTGGTCCAAATCGGACAAAATTTCCTATACAGACTAATTTGGACCCGAGGAATCCAAAAATTTAATCAGCGAAACTGTACGAAGTATCCATCTTTAAACATACATCCATCCAAACATACAGTTTTTGTGACCTAGACTTCCGGTTAACGGACATGGACCGGATGTGATCGGATTTTCGGAAATGTCTTGGGCCAAGGACCAATATACTGGAGCATGAACTAATTAGCATTTTCTTTCCGAATCTGAAGTGTTTTTATCGATTTGGCATCGGGTAACTGGATAGACCGGATATGATGGTTTTACCGGATTCTCCTCCTGAGGTTTCTAAAAATATCTACTTTATATAGACTAACTTCAAAGGTTAACTCAGGACAGTCGTTCACAGTTCGGTTCCAAGATTTTTTGGTCAGACTTTAGTTACTTGTCTTGAATGTCATAAGGCGAGACATTGAATGAATGTACCAAGTGGGCCATTTTTGGTAAGCAGAACTGGCGCTGTGGGATGAACCAAACGCCGGGTTAAAGTGCCAAACCTATACGCTCATGAGACCCTATGAAACGTGTTGGTTGATATAGACAGCAGGACGGTGGCCATGGAAGTTGGAATCCGCTATGGAGTGTGTAACAACTCATCTGCCGAATCAACTAGCCCTGAAAATGGATGGCGCTTGAGCGTATCACTTATACCCTACTGCTAGCGACTGAAGCGTGCCATGCTCGCCAAGTCCTAGCAAGTACGAGGGTTATGATGGTAGCATCAAAGGTTGACCGAGAGGTTGACTGGAGCTGCCATTAACGCAGATGTTGGTGGTAGTAGCAAATAAATATTCAAGTGAGAACCTCGAAGTTTGAAGTGGAGAAGGGTTCCATGTGAACAGCAGTTGCGCATGGGCCAGTCGATCCTAAGGAAAAGGAGAATTGTGAAACAAGCCTGTACTTGTGCTCGCTTGTATTTTCCGAAAGGGAATATTCGTGAACCCGGACACGGAGACGGAGTGGCATCACGGTACTCTAGCACGGTAACGCAAAGGAACTCGGAAACGCCCACAACAGTCCCGGGAAGAATTCTCTTTTCTTTTTAAGGGACGGACTCCATGGAATCGGTTCAGCCGGAGACATGGACGTTGTTCCCGCAAAATCTGTGTGCGCAATATGCTTTGAGTGGGTCATATAACAACAACGATATACATACATGCGTGGGTCATATGTAGGCAGTTAAATGTGTGTGGAAGTAGTAGTTTGGAATGCTCCAAACATTATGCCAGAATAAGCATTATGCAAGCCAAGGAAGCGGAGGTAGAAGACTTTGATAAAAACAAAATTTGTGACAAAAATTTGGCACTGTATACTGGTTGGAGTGTATGCAGATCCTTAATAAACGGTCGGCTTGAGATGTTGTTTTGACTAAGTTAAGCTCTCTCTCTCTCTCTCGGGTAACCGGTAAGAACCACACGACGGCCGGTTACGTATTTGGATCACCGTGTAGGATATCAAAATTTTAAGAGGAGAGGTAGAGCCACACGTTGAGCAAGCCGACTCAGATTGTTTTCACAGAGTAATAAAGGATCCTCTAGACAAGATACTAGTAACAGTGTTAACGGTGTAGTAAATTCACCGGACGGTTCATACATTTTCAGGTAGCCGAACATTAAGTTCGTGTTTTTGAACCTGTACCAGAGTATGTTGTTGAAGACCCCATTGCTGAGAAAAGAGGAAGGGGGTCACCTGCTTTTGACACACCAATAACAAGCCGCCTTCACTTGGACACAAATTTTGAATACAAAAAAGGCAGGCCGGTGAAGCTAAAAATCAATATGTCGCCGGGGCCTGATGATAAAGATGAGTTAGACCAATCTAAATTTAATAGATGTCAAACAGATACCAATATTTAAGGGTGAAATAGGTGATGACTTCAGAGATTTTGTAAGAACCTTTGAACGAATTTCTATAATTAATAATTTAAAGTCAAAGCTTTGCAGCATATCTAAGGAGATATATATGTTACGGGCAGATGAATAAATTGGACACTTCTGAAAGTGTCCAGACAGATAGATAAATTATGCATGTGCGCAGACAGATAATTCTAACAATTATCGCATTCTGTCCGGACAGGTGAGTAAATTATCTATGTGTCCAGAACAAGGTTGGACAGATGCGTAAATTTTTAAACTAAGAACTAATAGTGCAGAATATTTGTGTGTATATCTGTTGTTTAACTTCAGTATTGTTCGTCACTTTATTTTTTATAGTTTATGCATTGTTCTAAAGCTTGTTACTATATTTATTAGCTTATATTTTATTAACTTTTAAAATATCCTATTTGATTTTGTTAATTTTCTGTATTATAACATTTATTTTATGTACTTATTTGTATGTAATAACCATTAAAAGATATTAGGCAATAAGTAAATAATTATACGTCAACTTTAGCATAAAACGTAAATATGTAGATTTAATTCTTGTTAGTTTCACCGTTGGTTTCCATTTTAAATTACGTTAAAATAAACACAACCAAAATTTCACAAATAAGTACATAAAATAATTTAAATTAATTAACAAATAAACAAATTATCGCGATCAATATAGCGATCAATAATTGGAACGATATCTAATAAATGCTATACAAAATTAATTAAATCAAGTAACAGATTTTTAAAGTAACAGATTTAAAATTTAATAAAATATAAGCTAGTAAATATATATAGTAACATGCTTTAGAACAATGCATAAACTATACAAAATAAAGTAACGAACAATACTGAAGTTAAACAACAGATATACACACAAATATTCTGCACTATTAGTTCTTAGTTTAAAAATTTACGCATCTGTCCAACCTTGTTCTGGACACATAGATAATTTACTCATCTGTCCGGACAGAATGCGATAATTGTAAGAATTTATCTATCTGTCTGCGCACATGCATAATTTATCTATATGTCTGGACACTTTCAGAAGTGTCCAATTTATTCATCTGCCCGTAACATATATATGCTGCTGACGCCTGGGAACCGCTCCCTGCTGGAATCAAAAATTCATGGGACTAAGTTAATAAAGATGCTTTAAGGTGCTGGTATCGGTTTGTGTAAATTTGACCCTATAGGCTTTAGTTCTTTATGAAAGTGGATGAAACTTTCCAAATATACTATTTCGGTGCTCTTTAACATTCTGGGACCTGTCCCGCATTTTTAGGTGCAAAGATAAGAAATTTTTGGTTTTTGCCATTATTCTCTCAGCACACAGTCGAGACACTAGATTGGTTGGTATGGCTGGAAAGAGGGCGTTTTTGGCGCTTACAACTTTTGAGCTATCTCTAGTGGTTAAGTCAGTATAAGCAAAAACGATTTTTGGGGTCCAAAAATGACCGTTTTCGAGAAAATCAGTTTTTTCAAAATTGCTGCCAAATCGTACGGACAATTTTGGCTTATTTATACTCGATCGATACACAGTCTCATTGCACATTTTATCAATGCCTATTAGCCGGAGTATAGTAGAAGCTCCAAATGTGCGTCTACCCCTAAAGTGCGTCAAAAAATTTTTAAGGTCCTTTAATTTTCTTGGCGCGGCATTACAGTAAGACATTTTTATATCACGTTATTCTTTGAGAGGAGCTCTATCCAATGATGTAAAAATCGTTGCTGTCACGTGAACAAGGCGGGACTTCTTGTTCTCCAAAGTAGGGTAGGTAAGTGTTGCAGTGCATGTCCAAGGATTTGCACACATGTCCGAGATTTAGTTTTTTACTATAAAAAGTGCTGTACTGGAGCAATTTGGTTGTTTAAACCATCATTTCAATCCTCAACGTGTGCTCTATTTTGTGATATGCAATTATATTTGAATTAAGAAGTTCTAGAATTTATTAAATTTTATTTCGTAATTTAGGTCGGAACCCCCTAAAACTCAAGCTCTTGATAAGACAAAAATACTAATGCAAAAAATAAAAGTTTGATTTTTGTTTGTTTTCTGCTTGAAACTACTAATTTTAAAATGGTTTAAACCCAAATTCTAACGTAATAGAAGGAAATCAAAGGTTATTGGAATTTTCAAATTTAAAAATTTTCCACTTCAATTCCGAAATGTTGACGGCCTAGGGCTCACAGGTTAGAGACCTCTTAATTGTTAAATTTAAGCTTATATTTGTTGAAACTTGCTAAGACTAAATTTTACATGCTGATTTCGATTTTGGACGTGAAATTTCTGTCAAATATCATGTTTTTAGTGAAAAACAGCAGGTGACGCACATTAGGACTATATGTGACGCACATTTGGACACTAGTGACGCACATTAGGACATAGTCCTTAAACTGCGTCAAGGCTAAATTTTTATTAATTAAAAAATCATAGAGAATGTTGTGTAGCAAAATAGGTCGTAAGATTGATAAAATAACTTTAGAATATGTTAATTAACCATCAGAAAAAGTTTCAGCTTTGTCCGATAAACACAGCTTTTGATAAAAATCGAGAAAGTCAAAAAGTCAAAATCGCACAAAAAGGTGACGCACATATGGAGCTTCTGCTATATGTTGCTCTAAGCTAGAGATTTGGCCGAAAAGCCATTTTGGCAAAACTGCGATTATTTTGTTTTGATCATCGATTTCTCAAAAACTACCCAATGTATTCGCGTGATTTTTGGCAGAATGAGAATTCGCACTATTGCGGAGGGATATTTTTCTTGGTTTGAGCTAAAGCATCTCCAGTTGCGAAAAAACTCAGTGCAAAGTTACGAAATTTCGTGTCACCGCACATTTAATGGATTTTCTTGACCGTTAAGACCTGCTGAGCCAAATCCAAAAAGCGTCCCTCGGCCCATATGTCCTTCATATAGTGGCACAAAAAGAACAGTTGGCCGATTCTTCAGTTTTGAGAAATCGATGTTCAAAAATTTTTGGTCTATATTCAGCCTGTCAGATGTCAGTATGTCAAATAATTTTAGCTATTTTTTCCGGATTTTTACTAGTTTCGTAAGTTATGAAGATGAGTTATGAAGTTATGAAGATTATAAGCTTTAAAATGATGTATAAAGCTCTTTCCAACTCACAAAATTACGAAAGCTATGGCGTTTCAAAACATACGCACAAAAGGATACACAAAAGCACTGCGCAAAACGATACCAGCACCTTAACACAGGTTGCATCGGACACAACCACCAGCTCTGGTGTCACAGACGTCAGCAAAGGACGGAAGAGACGGCTGAAGAATTTGCTAGGGCAATTCAAAACTTGGCTAGGAAAGCTTATGGGGACAGAATAGGCGGGGAGTCTAGGGATCGTTTAATAAAAGAAATTTTAATGAATGGTTTGCGTAAAAGTATACGACGTTTAGTCTTGTCTAGTAGATCAACCTCATTTGAAGACGCTGTCGTTAGGACTAAGGAGCATGAAACATAGGAGTGAATGGATCAAGACGAAAGAGTGGTGAGGTCTATAAGATTTGGTAACTCACCCCCTAGGGAACCAACAGTTACAGTAAGAAGGGAGGATGATTCTACAATGAAAGGGTTATTGGACTTAATAAGAGAACAGCAGAAACAGTATGAAGGTTTCGCTACCCAAATGGTTCAGGCAATTAAGGAATTGTCTGCCAATAAAAGTGACATGAAGGTTCAAGATGATAGCCACGGGAGGGCACCTTATAATTTCAGCGAACGGAACCGGGGTTTGGGCAAAGAAATGACCGAACCACCGATGGGCGGCCTCCTTTGTTTTTTAGGTGGTAGAGCTGAGCATATTCGAGCACGATGCCTAGAAATGTGGGGTCACTCCCACGCCGCCATTTCCTGTCAATAGGCACACCTCTTCCCCTCCAATCAATGATAATATGTAAATAGTTGATATTTGGTTGCCTGGACTTATGTAGAGCTGAAATAATTATGTGAAAATTTAGTTGTATTGTTGATATTGATTGGCTGGAATAAATTTAACTAACTTAAGGGGGGGTCCAATTTTGGCCGATTTTTCGACCATCTCCGATTTTGCTCATTTTCACATATTTTGTTGTCCGATTGGTATATTTTAACGAGTTTTTGAAATGAAGGTCGGACCTCTTACGGTTAGCGAGTAATTTCACCTCAAAGTTGATGTTAGTATTTTTTTGAGAAGGGCCTAGCAACAGCGGCACACAAAGTGGCCATTACGTTGCTGCTCTCCGCAGACCGTTTAAAAATACGGACAAAGAGGCGGAGAAGCGAAGGTCAAGGACAGAAACATGACCCCCAAGCCAAATCAGACGTACGGTTATTTCAGTTGCACCCAGGTCAACAATGGTTGTCCTGCCAACCACTGTTGACCCCCGCATGTCAAGCACAACTAAGATGGCTGAAGACTAACAAAGCTTGCTCGACAGCTTAGAATAAAAAAGAAAAGGCTGCAGAAAGGGATTCGGAAGGGATAGGCGAGCTCTTAGATAGGAAAGATATGAAAAGTCCGTATTTCTAAAAACATGCAGGAAATGCGTATAGCATGAAATTAGAATTTAATACTAAATACTTTTAATTTCTTCGAAGAAGAATAAAATTATTGCAAAAATGTAAGTTGAACTGATTCTGCCGAAGGAGACACGGGAACAGACACAGAAGGACCTTTTTCACCCGCCATGCCTGTTCCTGATCCCATCCAACAGACTCAGCACTGCTATTAAAGACTGCCTGAAAAACTTGCTCAATGCTAACTTACTCGCTGAACTAGGGATTGCATTTACTGCAAATTAATATGTTTTTTAATTTGTCAATTCTCACATTTGACTGCGATGCAGAGACAGGCATGTACCTTATTCACCTGCCATACTTATCTCTGCTCCC
Source organism: Trissonchulus latispiculum (assembly GCA_030248195.1). Lineage (NCBI taxonomy): Eukaryota > Metazoa > Nematoda > Enoplea > Enoplida > Ironidae > Trissonchulus > Trissonchulus latispiculum. Next base: position 13,994 of record JASAND010002133.1, on the reverse strand, counting down.
AAACAAATAAAAAAAATACCTACTAGGCAAAAGTCAACAAAGCAGGCACGGTGCACTTTGCTGCTTTCTTATACGGTGCACTTTGCTGCTTTCTTATCCAATTAACTAGATTGTTATGTTATTCAAGACTGTCGTGACCAAAAAACAGCCCTAGTTTTGATGACTGAAAAAAGTAGTAAACTTAGCTGATGATTGGAGATGATGAATCGACCGATTCTTTCCTTCTCTGTCCTACTCAGGCCTGATTGCCCAACGCACAGAAGAATGCCTTTACGACTGACTTTCAACTGAAATTACAGTAATGTGATGCAGTATCATTAATTGCTGTATAATTGAATAGCTTGGTCTTATTAGGGTGCGCTATTGCTAATCTCAGTTTTCCGAAATTAGGATTTACAACGTTTGATAACACACTAGCATATCAGTTTGTTGTTACGTGTTGCTCGATTATTCGTTTTATTTTTGTTTTGTTCCGCTTTGGAAACAGTTCCAACACTTGTTTCCCTTAATTTTAAGTGGCACCTACTGAACGTGGCGAACCATGCTATTTAAATATCAACCTTAAACCTTAAATTCTAAAAAAAATTAACATAAAACGGAAACTTATCTTTTTTAAAGCCACCACCTCCTCCACGTGGTTGATGAGATCCCCTGATGTTAGTATGTGTTAAACATAGGAAACGGAAAAAGTGGTGATTTTTTCCGTGCGCCAGAGAAATCTCGCCAACGACAAAATGGAGCACTTCAACCTTTTCGCTGCCTTACCCGTCATATGACGGGAAGTCATCTCTTCTATAATGCCGACCCGTCATATGACGGGCTGAGACTAACGTTAAACGTTAAAGATAGCACTATCAAAGAAGTCGGCATAATAGAACGATTTAAGCTTTGCAGGTGGCATATGAGAATGAAATTCTAAAATTTTCAGTAGTTGCCCGTCATATGACGGGCATCGGCATATCAGTATAATGATTTCAAAAAATCTGGTTTTCGGGCCCGGCACTCGAGGAAAAAACCAAAAATGGTGGTGGCAGCGAAAGGGTTCAACGTCCATCCTATATTATATATACGATCTCGAAGGGTGATTTGTAGGAAGCAGAATTTTAATTTAGGCCTTCAAAAATTTTTTATTAATTTTTTAAGTTTGCGAACAGCCAAATTTGACTGTTTTGCAATGTTAAAATTGTGGGTCAGCAAGTTTGATGAAATATTCTGAAAGCTGTAAGCCCTAATTAAAAATTCTACTTCCTACAAATCACAGCTTATGACAAGACATTTCGAACGATACCAATTGATCCTGGTTAACTCTGTCCGATTTCGAGATTTCTCTGGCGCAGAAATCTCAATTTTTAGCAAAATGTAGGAAATTCCCGTTTTTTGGCAAATAACCTAGAGCTATGGCAACACAGACCTATAAAATGTTAGACTATCTATTTGCACACGATTAGTGATGACCTTAGGTCAAGTTTGGGCACAAATGGTGCAGGTTAGTGCACCCAGTTGGTCGCTGGGGTCAAATATGGGGGTCTGACAACCATAATCTCAAAAATAGCGAGTTTTCAAATTTTTCGAAATACGTTAAATTTTATATCAATCGAAAGCTCTCATTGTCGGGAACATTTTTTCTTCTTGGATCAGTGCCCGCAAATGCACCAAATTCAAGTTATCGGCCGTTAAATGATTTTCGTGGTCAAGGCTTTCCAGCGTCGGTGCTACTTCCTAAAATCACTAAATAAAGTCATAAAGAAACGTTTTCCCATTAAAAGTTACCCTAAGTTCTTTGTTTGCATCAGATATCAAACATAAAACCGAATATAGCTCAATTCTCAAGGAAGTTTAGGTGTAAAGTCTAAAGTGCCTTTATTTGCTGCGGCAAAGCCGTTTTCATCTGTTTTCAAATTGCATGCAATTAATAGCCGGTTACTCGTTAAGTACTGAACGTAACTACTCGAAATTGAAACTCGATATGCAGGACATATGTGACAAAATTTTGTGTGAAAATGAGCAAAATCCGGGACCATAAAATTTTTCATGGTGGACCCCCCCCTTAACTAACTAGCCAACCTAACCCAAACCCTAGACGCTTCCCAATTATGAACTACAATATATCGAGTCAGGTTAGAGCGACTAAAGATACGTGAGGTGAATCCCCGATACAAAGTGTGTCTACAGAAAATCAGCAGCATGTTGGCCAAGAGGTAGCTGCATTAAGAGAGCCGAATAAACGTTTAATAAATAGAAACGTTTTGATCCAAAATTTAGAAGAGGGAACAACTACTGTCTATAATTTAACGTTGCCTAAGGCGGCAGTAGGCAAAATCCCGCTAATTCCTGGATTGGTTTGTGGAACTGGAACGTGGAACATCGAACTGAATCAAATCAATTCATTTTTCGGGTGGTGCAAATCGAACTGAATCAAATCTGATGATTTTTCAGAGGCGAAAATCTAACTGAATCAAATCAAAACTTTTGAGGCCGCATCAATACAACCATACTTCACAGCAATGATAACCAACCTAAAACCAATAGTCTTAACCAACTACCACACTAGATCACTTTACTAACCATTGCACGCAATCACAGCAGTAAATTAAATTATAGAAAAATCAAATCCTAAATAAAAAATATCATAATTTATGGCATTATGGCATTATTATACGACTATGGAAAAATCATAGAAAAATCAAATCCTAAATATATATACAAAATATCATAGTTTTAATTTATGGCATTTTATGGGCCATCTTTGGGCGGACTGGTATCAGGCGACAAAATTTAAAGCTGCTGGCAAAACCCGATGGCGTAGGTTTGTCGCATTCAATTCGAACCGGAGGGGAAGTAGCTGCACTCGGACTAGCAGCGATTGAAGCTGACAGCTTACGACTGGAATGAAGCTCAAGACTCCCGCCACCTAAAATGTGCACAACAAAATGACACTAAAGTCTGACACAAAAATGTGTGCTAGAAAACTGTGATCATCTTACACAATAATATGCAGTATTCATCGCAGAACCATAAACATCATATATTTTCGGAATCCTCACGATGTTTAAAACTTTCAAAATATCGGTTCATTTGGAGGTTTTTCCGGAACCAGCCAATGAATGACACAAAACAGAAAAATCGAAAGAATTTTTTCAATTAACCTTAGATCCAATTCCTCTTCGAGTTATCCTGTCATCATCAAAACAATATTCTTCTTTCTAATATATATAATATCAAATACTATTCCACCTAATGTTTTAACCTTTCCATAAAAAGAAGTCCAACACACACCTAAGGAACGTCGTCCAAATTAAAACGGGAATATTAACGGGATCCCGTTGAAAAATCCCCGCTGTAGACGGGGTTTCTGACGGGGTTGTTTTTTACGATGCCTAAAATTTTTCCTGGAAGTTAGTATAAAGGTTTTTCAGCTAAGCCACGTTTTTCTAGTGACTGATAGACTGTAATGTGTGTAAGTAAGCATACGTAGGTAGCTTACAAACTAAGCTTTAGGTAAAAGCTCTTACAGCAGCACACGTTTTTGTGAAAATAATAAAAACACAAAACCCCGTCAGACAATGGGGTTAAAACCAGGTTTCAACGGGTTATTTTAACAAATTTTCCCGCGGGGTTTTAGACGGGATCCCGTTTCTAATTTGGACGACGTTCCTAAAAGCTGTCTCTGTACCAAATCCCGGTAGAGCCCGTCTTGCTGTAGAAGCTCCTGGTGACTGCCCGTCTGGCGGACTCGGCCCTTGTCGATCACGATGATCCGATCCGCCCTCTCAACCGTGGAGAGACGATGGGCGATCAGGAGGACGGTGTGACCGCGCAGATTACGGTAGATGGCGTCTTGAACCTGCACGAAATAGTAAAGGAATAGAGGGAGGACAAGCAAAACAAACTAGTGAACACCAGGGGCCCGTTGCATAAAAGGTATTACTAGTAAATTATTAGTGATTACTTGATTAGTGCAGCAGTATTAATGAGCAAAGCTAATAGTTGAACAAACAAATTTTGGTGTTTTCGGTATTATTTTGTAGATAATGAAGTGATTAATTCAAAAATGGCCAAAAGTTTCAATAATTGTCTTCTGCTCAATGGTTTTGACCACAAATACCAGAGAAAATGCGATTTTTAAAGGTTTCCGTTGACTTAGTCCAAATTTTAATTATACACCAATTTAGAATATATAATTCGTTAGAGCATCTCCTCAAAAGCTACAAAACGACATCTAGAATATCACTCAGGCTCTGTCACAACTGTAATTAGTTTTAATCAAACTGTCACACTAATCAACTAATCACTAATAATTTATTAGTAATACCAAGAGTACATAATAGAATAAGAGTATGAAACTCTTACGCTACTATGTACTAAACATGCTGGACATGCTCGGGTCGCTAACTCGGGACCCCCCCCCGAAAGTCTCGGGTGGGGGTCCCACCCTACACTAATTACATGCTTTCATATAAGTGTGTGTCTGCTCGCTGATTCGCTAATTAGCTTAGGCTTACGATAGGCATTTTATTAGTAATTTTTAATTAATTAATTATAACTTTAACTAGGTTAATGTAATTAAAAAACCTAATTCGACAACTTTGTAGCATTTTTTCTGCTCTTTCCAACGATATAAAAAATTGTTGCACAAAACAAAAATTCGTAGGAATGTAGTCTGCAACAATTTTTATATCGTTGGAAAGAGCAGAAAAAATGCTACAAAGTTGTCGAATTAGGTTTTTTAATTACATTAACCTAGTTAAAGTTATAATTAATTAATTAAAAATTACTAATAAAATGCCTATCGTAAGCCTAAGCTAATTAGCGAATCAGGGAGCAGACACACACTTATATGAAAGCATGTAATTAGTGTAGGGTGGGACCCCCACCCGAGACTTTCGGGGGGGGGGTCCCGAGTTAGCGACCCGAGCATGTCCAGCATGTTTAGTACATAGTAGCGTAAGAGTTTCATACTATTATTCTATTATGTACTCTTGGTAATACCAAGAGTAACTAAGAGTGTGACAAGCGTCACGCTCTTAGTTATCAAGCGAAAAACATCATCTGCACAATAATGTCTGACCTCCCCACAACTGAGTATGTGCACTTCAAATATTTTTGCTCGCTATGCCTACGTTCTAAAGCTCAAAAACACAACTACTCAGTTGGTTCAATGTGCGTCTGTAGCGAGCTTTAGAACGTAGGCATAGCGGGCAAAAATATTTGAAGTGCACATACTCAGTTGTGGGGGGGGGGTCAGCCGTTATTGTGCAGATGATGTTTTTCGCTTGATAACTAAGAGCGTGACGCTTGTCACACTCTTAGTTATTATGTACTCTTGGTAATACCTTTTATGCAACGGGCCCCAGACTGTGCTTGGATGTACGGACATAATACTCTGCCAAGACAAACTACAACTATGCGTACAATGGGAACTCAGCTGTCAGCACTGGATACCATTTTAAGAACAGTAGAGACGACAAAAAGGAACAAAGTTCATTGTCGGAGGACTCTAGTTTATATGGATAAAGCTATAAAAAGCCAAAAATATCGAAACAAGACCAGAAACCTTAGCCACTAACAGAGACATGCACAATTGCTGAGGAACAGTATATACGTGCTTACAATAATCTTCAAAAACGGTATACGGATTCAAATAGGGGTTACATTAATTAATGAAACTTCACTGAAATTATGTCTTAGTTACTTAGTTAGAGGCAAATCTAATCCTAAAGTTCTTCTAAACGTTAATACCTTAGTATGAAGATACTTATGATCCCCCACGCACACACAACTGGGGGGTGGGTAGTGGCGCCGAAATTGGCCACACTTAGGTATTTTTAGGGAATTTTTTGCATTTCAAAAAAGCCTAAATGTTTGGCATAAAGCGTTTATTATTGCGCTACTGCGCAACACGTGGAGGATCATGTCAAGTCTAAAGCTTGAACAAAATAAGCTGTGGCACCCTATTTCAAAAATCCCTCCTGGACAATTTACCGAGATTGTCAAGAGGTGGCGCCTGCCTGGTGGAGCTACCACAGCACCTCCATTACGGTGGACGTAATGGACGTACTGATATACTTATAGAATATCTCAGGGCCCCGTTGCATAAAACAATCAGTAATCAGTAATCAGAACCATCAGTAATCAGTGCCATCAGTAATCAGTAACATTTTTTCCGTTGCATAAAACTACTGATGGCTGAATACTGATTTACTGATAAACCATCAGTAAATATAATCAGTATTTCTATGCCAATAACATAAAATCTTGTGAAGTTCATACACATGAGAATTATGGGATTCATCTTAGATAGTACTTAGATCTTAATATCAGTGAATACAGCTCATTCTAGTGAACAAGATCAAGCAATAAAATCAATTGATTCGGTAAAAATCATCGCGATAACGTAAATAATCAGTGAACGAACACTGATGGCAATTTACTGATAAATTATCACTAAACAGTAATCAGTAAAGTGCTATATGCAACGCTTACTGATAGTTCACTGATAATTTCACCGATAATTCACTGATTACAAATTACTGATTACTGATAGTAATCAGTAAATTTTATGCAACGGAATTTACTGATTTCTGATTACTGATTACTGATTAATCAGTAATCAGTGTTTTATGCAACGGGGCCCAGGTAATCCCTATGACAATTATTCAGTGTCAGCACCCCCCTTCCCTCAAAAATGCAGACGTTCTAAGTTGGCACTACCCCAAACCGGAGCACCGACTGGGGTGAGGTGGCTGCAAAAAATGTACCTATCTTGAGGAAAGTTATTTTAATTAAAATTTTTACAAAAGTTGGGAAGTTTCTGCTTAAAATTGTGCAAATGCTGGAAAGTCTGACATTGCGAAATGAAACTAATCTAACGATCTTTAACTCTGCAGAGTTAAACGTGTGAAGATTGTATTGACGTGGAGTACGTAATAATAAGAGTGAGACAGTAGGCAGGCTCTCTGTTATCAGAGCAAAAACTATGCTATACTCGCTATCGGCTAACCCCCCACCACCACTATACGGGTACGGGATCCAATTCCATTAGCTCACAGCTTGGTAGCAGAAGATAAATTTATCCTCAAAAATCATCATTTTTCGAAAATATTTCGTGTTACTTTAAAGTCAGCCAAAACTTAGACTATCAAAAAATGGGTCTTGTCTCGATTACCACCACCAACCACTCAAAACTTTCAATCTTGAGCAATTGAGATAATAAATTGTATATTTGGTATTTCTACACAGGGTGTCTGGGTCGCTGAACATTAATGAGTCCCTTTTTTTATTTAGCTCTTCGTTAGCTTGATATAAGCTGAAGTTGTTAGCTTAAGGTGTAAGCTTATGCTGAGCAAACGGTAAACTGAATCGAAAAACAGACCTAAGATTTGTGTTCTAAAACCCAGAAAAGCCCGTTACGCAAATTTTCAGCAAAGTCAAAGAAGAAATTTTTTGGTTCTTCTTGCTCTGCCCTTGCGGGTCAAAAAAGGCGAATTTCGCAAGATCGAAAAATTTTGAGATATTTGAACTCAGCGTGCTCGAAAACATATCCATATCAAATTTAGTGGGCCCGAGCCGAGCCGAAATGGTTATCTCTAGTACCTGACCGACTGATGTCTCTTTGTTCAAAACCAGCAAAACTGTACTGGTGCTGTAAAGACCGCACTTCCCAGCAATAATAACCAACCTACAACCAATAACCTTAACCAACTACCAACTAGATCAATTTAATAATCATTGCACGCAATCACAACAGTGAATTAAATTAAAACTACGACTATGGAACAATTATAGAAAAATCAAATCCTAAATACAAAATATCATAGTCACGTATTAAAATATCAAATCATATGGCATTATGGGCCATCTTTGGGCGGACTGGTACCAGGCGACAAGGACTTGAAGCTGCTGGCAAAACCCGATGGCGTAGGTTTGTCGTGTTCAATTCGAACCGGCGGAGAAGTAGCTGCGCTGGGACTAGCAGCGCTCGAAGCTGAAAGCTTACGACCGGAATCAAGCTCAAGACTCCCGCCACCTAAAATGTGCAAAACAAAATGGAACTAGACACAAAACTGTGTGTAGAAAACCGTGATCACTACAGCATTCAATATTAATCAGAGACCTCTACATTGGTTTTCGGTATCCTTACGATGACAAGAAAAGCTTTTAAAATTTCGAAACATTAGTTCATTTGGATTTTGTCTGGAATAAACTTGACAAATATTTCTTTCTTTCTGCAACAGTGTTTCTCCACCCGAAAACACACAGAATGATGCAAAAAGAAAAAAACCGGTAGAATCATTCTTTCCAACAACATTAGATACAATTGCTATCTTGAATTATCCTTGAACAATATTCTTCTTTCTTACGATACTAGCCATGATAAATTTCCGAACTCCACCAAACAACATAGGTCCAGTATCTATACCTAAAAGCTGTCTCTGGACCAGGTCCCTGTAGAGCCCATCCTGCTGCAGGAGCTCCTGGTGACTGCCCGTCTGCCGAACGCGACCCTTGTCGATCACAATGATCCGATCCGCCCTCTCAACCGTGGAGAGACGATGGGCGATCAGGAGGACGGTGTGACCGCGGAGATTACGGTAGATGGCGTCTTGAACCTGAGCACACACAGAACAAATCCAGAACAAAACGTGTGAGCGGGAAACAGCCAAAAACAAGCTAGTATTAAACACAAGTATGTGCCTGTAAAATTTGTTAAGACTAGAGACAAAGACTACGCACATATATACTTTCCTATTTGTGCTCAACCCTAGTTTTGATATCCATCCCCAGCCGGTCAGTATTAACGAGTATCACAAAAGCAAAAATATGGAAACAATGGCAAAAAACTTGTCTTGAGAAGTTGCCCCAGTCCCCCCCACCACCGTTGTATTGCAGTCATCAACTACACAACTTTTGGCGATTCAACCCAACGTCCCACCACAACTGTTAGGAAGGAATGCTTCCTAATTCTGCAAAGACACTCCACCTTACCAGTGCCATGCGAATTTTGCTCTGTAGATAAACATAGCACCAAAATAGGTCACACACAGCATAATGCATGCATGAAACTGTGCTTCCCTCCACAATATTCAAAAGCAACTATGCCACTTTCTTCAGACGTTCAAAATCTAAAGTCAAGACAGCATCAACATAATTGCTGGTGGTGGAATCTAATACTCCCTTACCATAAACTCGGATTCAGCATCGAGGGCACTGGTCGCCTCATCCAGAAGCAGGATTCGCGGCTGACGAATTAAGGCACGGGCTATGGCTATTCGCTGCTTCTGCCCACCTAAAATCGCACAGAAAAGATCCAGCACTGACTTCAATACGAATTCGTCGCTAAACTGTTTCAAACAAACATAAACACAATAGCCATACCTGGTACAAATTTCTGAAAAATCTTCTTTTCTTCACCAATTTACGTATACTCTATTGACGTTTTTGTGCACTGTAAATCTGATCTGGTGTAAAACATCAGCAAACCAGAAAGGTTGAAATCAGTGTAATAATCTAGTCTCGCTGTCCGGGGGTGCGGCGCAGTGGTAGAGCGTTCTACTCTTCTAAACCAAAGCTCGGCGGTTCGATACCCGCCCTGGACGCAATTCTTCCCATCTCTCGATCCTGATTTCAACCTTTCACACTGGTGTTAGCACTGGAGTAAGACCCTTCCCCCGCACACCGAAAAACTAATATATATATATATATATATATATATATATATATATATATATATATATATATATATATATATATATATATATATATATATATATATATATATATATATATATATATATATATATATATATATATATATATATATATATATACTCGTCAAAGTAAATAAACACGTGAATGCATGTATGCATGTTCACAGCAGCTGTATGTTTCGTATGTTTGCGTGTTGAAGCTCAAAAACAGGCGCGTACTATACGTATATGCATACCGGAGAGTTGCACACCCTTTTCCCCGGTTTCCGTCTCATATCCGTCCGGCATTTCCGTGATGAAGTTGTGGGCGTTGGCCAGTCGGGCCACCCGGGTCACATCCGCCGGCGTCCATTTCACGGAGGAAAATCCGGGTTCCTCGGTTCCGGTCCTCTCGGTCCCATTTCCGGAATCCGGCAGTGAGGACGGCGTAGTGAGACCATAGGAAATGTTATCACTGATGGACCGAGCGTAGAGCACTGGCTCCTGGCCTACCAGGGAGATCTAAAGCTGCACAAAATGGTAAAACTAACGTATAATACACTGAAATGCATGCTCATTAATTAATCAATTAAGGTGGTGATTCCTTTTGGGCACATAATGTTATTTGGCGGCGTAAATCAAGATGAAATTTGATGAAACTTTCCGAAATAAGTTCTTTTAGCGTCCTAACATCCTCCGCGCAATCCCGATTCAAAAATTCGAGATTTCCAGTCAGAGTGGTTTTTCCCAATTTCTGAACGTTTGGCAGCTGTTATACAGTTATGACTATATTTATTCGAAAGATCTCATTGAGCTTCACATTTTTGCTTTTTAAAGCAAGTTTCTAGCTTTTCTCTACCGTGAGATATAGCCGATTTTCTTGTTTTGGCGTCGAAAACTTGTCATTTTTGCAGAAATCAAATATCTAACATTTCTTGAACTACGCAAGCCGTAAAATCAAACTAAGAGCGTCGATCTGAAGGTCTCACAGGGACAAATTATCCGACTCATGATCGTCTTCCAACTGCTATCCTGTAGGCTGCTATCATAAAAATGTAGTTTTTGCAAAAACACGACCAATTTTTTTCCAAAGATTGTGGAGCATTCACTATGCAAGCTGGAGGGCTGCTGCTGAACAAATGTGTTCTGCACAAATATACCCAGGGACGATTTTTTAGTTGCCCCGATTGCTGCTTTCTAGCTAAAGTAATCGCTTGACAAATTTGGAGAAAGTAAGATAAAAAATCGCCCCCAGCTATTTGGTGGAGGTATCGAATGATACAACCGATGTCTCGCGAAAAAACTTACTTGAGTCTGCAAAAATTCTGGAAAATTATACTTCTTCTAAAATGTGTTAAAAATATTTTAGAAAAGCAACATTAGTTTCGTGGCATGCATTAAAAAGAGAAAATGTCAAGCTACATTTTGATATAAAAATGACTTCTTAACTCCAAGTAATGAATGAGAATAATGGTGCAAACTTTATGTGACCAAAGGGAATCACCACCTTAAGAATAGTAGGACTAATTCCATTAATGAACAGAAAGAGGGCCCGCTATTAAGAATAGTAGAAACGACAAAAAGGAACAAAGTTCATTGTCGGAGGACTCTACTTTATATGGATAAAGCTATAAAAAGCCAAAAATATCGAAACAAGACCAGAAACCTTAGCCACCAACAGAGACATGCACAATTGCTAAGGAACAGTATATACGTGCTTACAATAATCTTCAAACACGGTATACGGATTCAAATAGGGGTTACATTAATTAATGAAACTTCACTAAAATTATGTCTTAGTTACTTAGTTAGAGGCAAATCTAATCCTAAAGTTCTTCTAAATGTTAATACCTTAGTATGAAGATACTTATGATCCCCCCAGTCTAGTGATGTGGATCGGATCGGCAAAATCGATCCGATCCGCGATCCGGAAGCCGGATCGGATCGAATCGGATGGGATCGGTAGACCTGCTGGATCGGTCCGGATCGGATCGCTTGGGTCAGGCGGATCGGCGGTCCGACTTGATACCCAGCATCACATGAAATTAAACCGTACCCAACGCATATTTGTGACTGAACTTGACTTCTATCACTGCACTGCTTGGTGCGTACGTTGTTTTTAGAATATTTTCCTTCTACCAACCAAACTTGATTTTGGTTTTGGGTCTCTCAAACTTAGCATTCACTAAGTAACAACTTATTACAGCAACTTAGCACTTTTACATATGCAATACATCTGGCATCAAAGTGCAGAATCAAGATCCGCTGTTACTACGCTGCTAAGTAGTAATGAAAAATGAATGAATTAATGAATACCTCTCTGTGATTAATGTTGCTTACTGTGGTCAGAATTTTGGAGTGAAGTTTTATGGTTGATTTCTTTGTGGCTTTAATCCAAAACCCGAAGTCAAACTCTGTTATCATTCAAAATTTACTTCCCGCAGTGTTTTTAAAGTTTTTGGCCAGTTTTAGTCCGTACAGTCCAAGCTTCATATTCAGTTTCCGAGAAAAAATGTCAGTTTGATCGGCGATTACAACTTCAATTTCGGTGTCTAGTAGATCAAGTTAGTAATTTTTTAATCCAAATTGAAATTAATTCTCAAAATTATAGTTTTAACTGAAATGTTTAATTTGTATTATCTTAAATTGGTAATGATAAATTTGTATTTTGATTGGCAGGATGCTATCATCATCTGGCGCACTAGTTTGAGTAATTTTACTTCTTTTGCTTAATCTATATAATTTTGTACAATTACGCTTTCGTATTTCGGAATGATAAAGAACTTTTAGTGAAACTAGTGTGTATGATGTGTTTTACACGGCAAAAAAGAATTTTAAATCTAGTTCCACTTAGCTATTTGAAGAAATCATTTCGGATCGCCGGATCGGATCGGATCGACAAATAATTTTGCTGGATCGGATCGGTTAAAATTTTAGCTGCCGATCCGATCCACATCACTGCCACCACCACCACTATACGGGTACGGGATCCAATTCCATTAGCTCACAGCTTGGTAGCAGAAGATAAATTTATCCTCAAAAATCATCATTTTTCGAAAATATTTCATGTTACTTTAGTCAGCCAAAACTTAGACTATCAAAAAAATGGGTCCTGTCTCGATTACCACCACCCACCACTCAAAGCTTTTAATCTTGACCAATTGAGCTAATAAATTGTATACTTGTTATTCGGTATTTCTACAAAGGGTGGCTGGGTCGCTGAACATGAATCTGAGTCCGTTTTTTATTTAGCTCTTCGTTAGCTTGATATAAGCTAAAGCTGTTAGCTTAAGATGTAAGCTTATACTGAGCAAACGGTAAACTGAATCGAAAAACAGACCTAAGATTTTATGTTTTCTAATACCCAGAAAATCCCGTTACGCAAATTTTCAGCAGTCAAAGAAGAAAATTTTTTGGTTCTCCTTGCTCTTCCCTTGCGGGTCGAAAAAGGCGAATTTCGCAAGATCGAAAAATTTTGAGATATTTGAACTCAGCGTGCTCGAAAACATATCCATATCAAATTTAGTGGGCCGAGCCGAGCCGAAATGGTTATCTCTAGTACCTAACCGACTGATGTCTCTGTTTAAAACCAGCAAAACTGTACTGGTGCTGTAAAGACCGCACTTCCCAGCAATAATAACCAACCTACAACCAATAACCTTAGAAGGGAGAAGATGGATATTTAGAGCGTGGTTAAGTGGCAGGAATTAAGGGGTTATATAAACCAAATAAATATATTTATGTATGTGCTTTCGTGTAGTCATCACTCGCGGTTGCGGATGCATTATCATTTCCAGAATCGGCAACAAACTGGCTTATTGGAGCAAATGGACTGATACTGTAAATATTAAACAAAGGTGCACAATACATATAAAACACAACTAGATGGGATTACAACCAATAACCTTAACCAACTACCAACTAGATCAATTTAATAATCATTGCACGCAATCACAACAGTGAATTAAATTAAAACTACGACTATGGAAAAATTATAGAAAAATCAAATCCTAAATACAAAATATCATAGTCACATATTAAAATATCATATCATATGGCATTATGGGCCATCTTTGGGCGGACTGGTACCAGGCGACAAGGACTTGAAGCTGCTGGCAAAACCCGATGGCGTAGGTTTGTCGCATTCAATTCGAACCGGCGGAGAAGTAGCTGCGCTTGGACTAGCAGCGCTCGAAGCTGAAAGCTTACGACCGGAATCAAGCTCAAGACTCCCGCCACCTAAAATGTGCAAAACAAAATGGAACTAGACACAAAACTGTGTGTAGAAAACCGTGATCAATACAGCAT